>PVJI01022307.1:0-25503 GCA_004026765.1 Micronycteris hirsuta | reverse complement strand
TGATGATGTACTCCTTGAACTTGACCTTATCTGAGAAGCACTTTATCTGCCCTTCCATTCTAAATGAAAGTTTTGCTGGATAGATTATTCTTGGTTGTAGTCCCTTGCTCTTCATGATTTGAAATATCTCTCTCCAGCCCCTTCTTGCTTGGAAGGTCTCCTTTGAGAAATCCGCTGACAGTCTTATGGGGATTCCTTTTTTAATGGGAACTTTCACTCATGTCCTTGGCCACATGTATTCTATTCCTTTTGCCCTAGCACCGGCTTAGTTGTGGAACTCAGCCTCTTTTCTTTGATTTTGAGAACAACTCACATAGGGCACTTGGGTTTGTGCCGGGCTTTACTAAACCAGCTTGGTGATTTTGGAGAGGTTCCATGTACAACTTAAAATCAATTGTTAACTATTCCTGTTTTTTAAAATTGTTCTTTAGCTATTTCATTTATGGAAATTTTTCTCTGGTAGTTTTTCTCCTGCCATTCTTGCTCACTTTCCTGTCTTCTAATTTTAGTTTCTATTTTAGCTTCTAAGCTTACCTGTGCACTCAAATCCCTATTGTTCTTTTTGGCAGAGCATTTTTGCTGTCTCTTTAACTGTTTCTTTCTACTGTATTCAAGCCCTATACAGATGAGAGAAAAATTAGCTACCTGACCTTGAGGATTCTGGTCTCTTAATGATCTTAGTTTGGGCTGATATAACAGAATACCACAGACTTATAAACAACAGAAATTTGTTTCTCACAGTTATGGAGGTTGGAAGTCTGAGATTAGAGTGCCAGCACAGTTAGATTATGGTGGGGTCCTCTTCTAGGTTGAGGACTGCCAACTTCTTGCACTGTCTTTGCATGGTGGAGAGGGGACTAGGAAGTTCTCTGAAGTCCCTTCCATTCCTGACTGTTCTACCCTCATGATCGAATTACCTTCCAAAAGTCCCATCTCCTAATTTCCTAACACTGGGGCTAGAATTTTAACGTAGGAATTTTGGAGAGACACAAACATTCATTTTATTGCAATGAGCATACTAATTTTCAAGTATGGGTTTCTTTCCCCCTCCTTCACTCTCTCACAGAGTGAACTTTACTAATTCTTAGTGAGTGCCTACCATGTGCCAGCCACTGTTCTAAACATGGGGATTTAAGACAGATGAGTCCTGTCGTCATCGAGGTTATACTCTAGTGGGAAAGACAGTGATAAAATAAATATATAATTAGGTAATGATAAATAAGTGTTATCAAGAAAACTAAAGCAGATAGAGAGATTCAAAAGGGTGCTATTTCAGATTTGGCAACATCTCTCTGAGAGTGTGCTATTTGAGCAGAAACTTTAATGAAACGAGCAAGACCTGCATATGTGTGGAGGAAGAGTTCAGGTCTAGGGATGACTTTGCTCAGTTATTTGACCAGGGGCTACCCTAAGTATAGTGTGCTCTCTTGGATGAAGTGGAGGACCTTGGTGCAGCTAATATTGGAAGTTGTAAGCTAACTATGCTTTTTCTAGATGGTATAAAGCTGTTTCTTGGAAGGGTGATCTGAGTGGTACATCTCTGATTCTACCACAGGCCCCAAAACAGAAATGTGCACAGTGTGTTCAATGAACTGCAAGAATGCTAATGTAGCTGGAGAAGGGTAAGAGACAGAGTAATAGGGAATGAAGTTGGAGAGGTAGCCAAGGGCCAGAAAAAGTAGGATCCGTAGGCTATAGTAAGATACTGAATTTCATTCTAAGTTTGGTAGAAAGCCATTAGAGCAATTTGAGCAGGGGAATTACATTAGATGTTTTACATTTTAACAAGGATCTCTCTGGCTGACAAAATAGGCTCTCTCTGCCATAAGTCATTATATCATATTATTTAATACTAAGCACTTCATAACTTAGTGATTTAAAACAACACTGGCTTATTTGTTCTCCAAGTTCTCTGGTTATTCTGCTGGACTAACCTGAACTCACTGACATGGCTGGAAGTGGATGTTCTAAGATGACTTCACCCACATGTTTGGAGCCTCAGCTGCAGTGACTGGGGTGGCTGACCTCTATTCTTTCATCCTTCGATTCTTCATATGAAGGTGGAAGAATTCCAAAAAGTCGAGCCCAAGTATGCAAGCACTTAGAAGCCTCTCCTTGTATCAAGTTTGTTCATGTTCCATCGGCTAAAGCAAGATAAATGTCCAAGCCCAGAGTCAACATGGAAGGGGAATACAAAAGGGTGTGGGTATCTGGAAGTGTGATTTTTGGAGGCCATTGCTGTAACAGTCTACCACATTAAACATTGCTTTAGCTGTTTTCCTTTTTCTGATCCTTTACTCATTAATTTATCTTCTGAATATAATTTGTTTTCCCACATTAATGTGCTTCCATGAAAATAATGCATCAGTCATGTAGCCTTCACATATTTCCTATTGCTGTCACAGCAATTTCTTTTTGTAAAATAATAAGTTAGTTTATTTCAAGGAGACAATGTACACTGTATGGACTTCCAGTGTTCTTTACTAGAGCAATGAGGTTTGGGGACCCACTAGGTAAGAATCATTGTACCCCTTATGATCCATTCCAAACCTGTGATGGTATACATGTAAATGTGTGATTTCTATAACCCTCATTCTTATTCCATTCTTAGCTAGATGGAGCTACATTGAGGTTTTTGAAGAATGTATTGAACTGAGGAACTGTTATTCATTGCAAAATGCAATGAAATGAAAAATGGTACAATTATTTTGGAAGACAAAGTTGAAAACTAAACATATTCTTACCATATGATCCAGCAATCTTGATTCTTGATAATTACCCAAATGAGTTGAAAACTTATGTCTACACAGTACCTGCACATGAATGTTTATATCACCTTTCTTCATGGTTGCCAAACCTTAGAAGCTACAAAGGTGTCCTTCAGTAAGTGGCATAAATAAACTGGGGTATATCCAGGTACTGGAATATGATCAGAACTAAAAAGAAATGATCTGTCAGCCATGAAGAAAACTTAAATGCATATTACCAAGTGAAAGAAACAAATCTAAAAAGGCTACCTACTGTAGGCTTCTGACTATATGATATTCTGAAAAAGGTAAAGTATAGATAGAGTGAAAAGATTGGAGTCTAGGTGTTGGAGTAGAGAAACTGATAAAATAGAACACAGAGGATTTTTAGGGCAGTGAAACTTTTGTATAGTGTTATAATGATAAAGGCATGTCATTATATATTTGTCTGTACCCATAAAATATACAATGCCAAGAGTGAACCTTAGTGTAAACTATGAATTTTGGGTGATAGTGATGTGTCAGTGTAGGTTCATCAGTTGTACAAATATACCGTTACGGTGAGGGGTGTTGAAATGGGGAATTTTGTACATATGTAGGGGGAAGGGGACACATGGGAATTTTCTGTACTTTCTGCTCAATTTTACTGTGAATCTAAAACTAAAAAATAAAATCTGTTTTTAGAGGAATTTAAAAAACAACTTTATTGAGATATAATTGACAGTAAACTATACTATTTAAAGTGTACAAATTAATAAGTTTTCACATAGAATGTTATACCCTTTAAACCATCTCTAGACTCAAGATAGCATTTTCTTTATCCCCCAGAGTTTCCACATGCCCCTTGGTAATGTCTCCCACCTACCTCTTCCCCATTCAATAGCAACCAAGTTCGCTATAGATTAATTTGCATTTTCTAGAGATTTAATGAAATCATACATTTCATGCTCTATGTATCAATAATATGGTAATTTCTATTGCTTTGTTTATTTGTTTATCCATCCATTCGTCTCTTGATGAGCATTGAGTTGTTTCTTGTTTTTGACTATTACAAATAAAGTCACTATAAACATTCATGTGAAAATACATACTGTGTTTTAAAAAATATATACAGATAACACGTGGTACTGATTTTATTTGTAGATAGTATAGTATTCCAACTCAAGTTCCTAAGTTACACCTTTGCCATAGCCTTGGCTAAATCTTGAACTAGTGCAGAATTCAGCTGTGTTAGAGGATGATATTAGCATGCTTAGACATGACATACGTGTTCTTGATAGTCATGTGCTTTATAAGCCCATGATTCACCATGACTATATTCTTAGCCAGGTGTTGCATAACAAGAAGAAGGGATTCTTTAGTGTATGGAAGGTAATGAATGCTGTAGAACTAGTGTCCATTCATTCGCCATTATTGAGAATTTTCAGTGCTAAACAAAAAGCTTCTGCTGTGATTTGAGAAGGAGGAAAGTACGCCTTACTGTAGTCTAACATAGTTCCATCGGGTATTTGGCCAAAGTATGTCGCTCCACGTCAACCTCTCTAAGATACTCTATGAATAGAAATGTAGGAGTAGAGGGTGTTTCAGACCAAAATTTAAACTTGCAGAATCTTCATTCCCACCTGTCTGATTTGAAGCTTACTGTAAGTGTTGTCAGTCACAAAGTTAAAGTCACCAGTTTCTGAAGGGTGCATTCATATTTGCTCAACAATAAGCATGGCAGTGATACCAACAAGCTGCAGCATCTTCTTGGGCACAGAATTATTCTCATGAACCGATTAATAATGGAAACAGTCATGTACATGGTCTCCTACAGTAAGGTGAATTTCATTTGAACCTACACCATCCAATCAATTAGGATAGCTCATGTTTCCACTGACTTCACAACCCAGTATTTTGGGCTGACTGCTTGCTCTTCCTCAAGTTGTCTCAGATAAGCATAGATATCTTTCACCTATTCACCTCAAAGATTTGGATTACCTTCATCTGCATGCATATCATTCACTACAAGAATTACATCAGAAAAAGCCTCACACAGATACTCTTCAGGGGCACATCACTGAGTTTGGAGGAGTATCAGTCAAAATAGGCTCAGGTGAAAGTTGGCAGTTTTTTTTTAGCAATAACATCCAGCAGCTACAGTTTTTGCTTCCTTTTTCAGAGGCACTTTGGCCTGTGGGTGTTCACTGATTTTGTTACTGATGTCTCCAAGAGCTGTTCTTGGCCTCAGCCAGGGCTTGGAGGCTGCAGCAGTGGCCATAGGCGTGTGCTTTGTACCTACCTTACTGATCTTTGCTTTATTTTCTGCGTGAATTTTCATAATACATTTCCTATTATAATGTATACATTATTAAGATTTAGGTTATGGTGATTAAAGTGTTGGAAATTTTCTAGTGAAAAAAATTTTTTCATATTCTTGGTGACCTGGAACATGATGGCTTCCTCTTCATCAGGAAGTGGCTCAGTGGGGAGAAGAGAAAGCAGGTGCCTCTGGGGAGTTGGGTACCTGAACCCAACACATATAAGCAGTCGTTCCTCCATAGCGTGCCCCAAAATACATATTCTTAATAGATTTTGAATCAATATTCACAGAATTTGGTTTAGATGGTTATTACCTCTTCTTATAAATTTACTGTATTTAAATATTATAAATATAGATATGTTACTGTAACCTCACAGCTAATGTTTTGAAAGGAAACATTTTGCTTTTTATCTCATGATCTTAGTAAGGCAATATTTATAATCTGTGATATATCATTACAAAAAATTATTTTTGCCTGAGATTAGTTGCATTCAACTAAAGAACTATTTATAAAGTACTTAATATGTATAAAACTTAGTGATCACCAGTCCAAGAGCACAGAATGGATAGGAGATAAATACTGTATAATAACCCAAAGCTGAATAAAGTGAATGTCATAAGAACAACAACAATAAAATATATGGGTTAAGGATACAGGAATAATACCAAGTTAGAAAATAAGAAGTAAAGTCATTGGGAAAAGGTAACTTAATGGAGACCTTGAAACATGGGTAGGAGTTTTAGCAGGTGATGTTGGGAAGAAGCATGTGAGAAGGAAGGAACATAAATTAGACTTGAAGCGAGATACATGGGGTAAATCCTTGGTCAAAGAATTCCTTTTTTTTTCCTAACACAAGATCAGTATGGTGACAATCTCCTGTTTCTTCAGACCTCTTTTGGAATGTTTGATTCTACTGTTTGGTTTAGTTCAAAAGCTATTCCTTGAATGTCCATGTAGTAACAAGCACTTTAAGTCACTGACAGAGATGTGTTCTTTCTTATTATGTGCTCAGAATCCTTGTTAGAATTTTGAAGTGGGTCATCCCAGAAAACTGGAGCCTCTTTCTGATGTTGTCTTTGTATAGTCTTCCTTTTCATTTCTTCCTTGAAGATGAATCATACAAAGAATTCAAATGGTGCTTGTGAAAATATGCTCCATCTTAAGGGAAAGTGAAAATCTCTTCTGGCTTGAAAAAGCTCTGAAAATGCCAATCAGAATTTTCTGTAAATAGCAATAGCTGTGATGTACTCATATCACCAGGCCTCTTTTCTAGCCCACCTAGTGCCACAGGAACCTATAGAGTGTATTTTTAAAAAATGTATTGAACCAGCAATTTCATCATTGTTCCTCATAAGTTCAGCCTGATCTCAGTCATCATGATCTAACCTTTTTAAGCCATTTGACTAAAATTTTATTTTGTGATTTAATGTTGATGTTAAATATGTTGTTGTTCTCTTTTGGGGGCGCAGAAAGGATGACACTCAGGCCGGATGCAAGTATGAACAGGAGGGGACTCAGGGGCTTTCTTCCCCTGAGCCCCGATCTGCGTTCCTGTCTCATTTTTATTAGCAGGCATGCATACACAAGCTTATAGCAAAAGAAAACTTCCTTATAGGAAAAATATGACTATTTGTCATGAACCCTTATTGTTTTATTCTTTCAGCTTAAGGTCTATTGAAGACTGTCCCAGAAGGAACTTTCAAGGAACAAACAAAAATGTTTGGATCCAGGTGGCTTGCCGCAGGATCTCAGCATGCCAGCTTGCTGGCCATGCTAGATGAACATTTGTTTCTCCTGACTTCCTCCTGGGTCCGGTCTCTCATTAACCTTTTCCTGGTTGATGATACCTCCACATGTTGCGAATTACTGATATGATTACCAAACTATCTCCTTATTTATAAAATGATGAGTGAAGAGAAAAAGGAAATACACACATGATTGTAAGTTATTTAATAAACTTTAAATAGTTCAATTTTTTCTCCCTGTGTCAAATATAGAACAAATATGCAGAGGACTTTATTGTTATTTTTTGTTGTTAGCACTTTTTACTTGTTTACTTTTTATTTCTTAAGACTATTTTTAGAGCAGTTTCGGGTTCACAGCAAAATTCAGAGGAAGGTATGGAGATTTCCCATATGTCTCCTAGCCCTCCACCCCTCCAACATGCACAACCTTCCCCAGAGGGTACTTTTGTTACAACTGCTGAATCTACATTGACACCTGATAATCACTCATAGTCCATACTTTTATGGTAGGGTTCACTCTTGGTGTTCTATGTTCTTAGGGTTTGGAAAAAATGTGTAATGATGTATCTAATATTATAGTATCATATAGAGTATTTTTAATGCCCTAAAAATCTCCTCTTCTTAGCCTATACATTCTTCCTGCCTCACTTTTTATTTTTCATTAGACAAACTTTTTAAAATTATATTTTATTGATTATGCTATTATAGTTGTCCTGATTTTTCCCCCTTAGCCCCCCCTCTGACCTGCACCCCACACTCCCTCAAACAATCCCCACACCATTGTTCGTGTCCATGGCTCATGTGTATGTATAAGTTCTTTAGCTACTCCCTTTCCTAAACTGTACTTTACATCCCATGGTTATTCTGTAATTACCTATTTGTACTTCTTAATCCCCTCACCTCTTCCATTTCCCCACACCCCCTCCCATCTGGCAACCATCAATATGCTCTCTATATCCATGATTCTGTCTCTGTTCTTCTTGTTGCTTAGTTTGGTTTTTAGATTCAACTTTTGATAGATATGTATTTATTGCCATTTTATTGTCCATAGTTTTTTTTTAAGATTTTATTTATTTATTTTTAGAGAGAGGGGAAGGGAGGGAGAAAGAGAGGGAGAGAAACAGCAATGTATGGTTGCCTCTCAGATGGCCCTCATGGGGACCTGGCCCACAACCCAGGCATGTGCCCTGACTGGGAATTGAACTGGGACCCTTTGGTTCCCAGCCCACGCTCAATCCACTGAGTTACACCAGCCAGGGATGTCCATAGTTTTTTAAAAAGTATATTTTATTGACTATGCTATTACAGTGTCCCAATTTTTCCCCCTTTGCCCTTCCCTTCCTCATAACCCCCTTCCCTTCCTCATAACCCCCTTCCCTGCAGCAATCCCTCCCTTACTTCATGTCCAGGGGTCATGCATATAAGTTCTTTGGCTTGTCCATTTCCTATACTATTCTTAACATCCTGCTGTCTGTGTTGTACCTACCAATATGCTTCTTAATCCCTGTACCTTTTCCCCCATTTCCCCCTTCCCCCTCCTTGCTGATAACCCTCCAAATGATCTTCATATCTATGATTCCATTCCCACTCTAGTTGTTTGCTTTGTTTGTTTTTGTTTTTTAGATTCAGTTGATAGTTGTGAGTTTGTTGTCATTTTACTGTTCATAGTTTTGATCTTCTTTTTCTTAGATAAGTCCCTTTAACATTTCGTATAAGGGCTTGGTGATGAACTCCTTTACCTTGTCTGGGAAGCACTTTATCTGCCCTTCAATACTAAATAATAGATTTGCTGGATAGAGTAATGTTGGTTGTAGGTACTTGCATTTCCTCACTTTGAATATTTCTTCCCAGCCCCTTCTTGCCTGCAAAGTTTCTTTTGAGAACTCTGCTGACAGTTTTATGGGAGCTCCTTTGTAGGAACTCTCTGCTTTTCTATTGCTGCTTTTAAGATTATCTCTTTAGCTTTAACCTTTGCCATTTTAATTATGATGTGTTTTGGTGTGGTACTCTTTGGGTCCAACTTGTTTGGGACTCTCTGTGTTTCCTGGACTTGTATGTCTATTTCCTTCACCAAATTAGGGAAGTTTTCTTTCATTATTTTTTCAAATAAGTTATCAATTTCTTGTTCTTCCTCTTCTCCTTCTGGCAACCCTATGATTTGGATGGTGGTACTTTTGGAGACGTCCCAGAGTCTTCTTATTCTTTTCTAATCTTTTTGAATTCTTGTTTCTTCATTCTGTTTTTTTTTTTTTAAATTTTTAGAGAGAGGGGAAGGGAGGGAGAAAGAGAGGGAGAGAAACATCAATGTGTGGTTGCCTCTCACATGGCCCTCACGGGGACCTGGCCTGCAACCCAGGCATGTGCCCTGAAACCCAGGCATGTGCCCTGACTGGGAATCGAACCGGGACCGCTTGGTTCCCAGCCCGCGCTCAATCCACTGAGCTACACCAGCCAGGGCATCTTCATTCTGTTTTGGATGACTGCTTATTTCTTCCTTATGTTCAAATTATTGATATGAATGCCGGCTTCCTTCCCTTCACTGTTGGTTACCTGTAGATTTTTCATTATTTCACTTAGCGTAGCCTTCATTTCTTCCCTTATGCTTTTGCTGTACTATGTGAGTTCTCTGAGCATCCTTATCACCAGTGGTTTGAACTCTGTATCTGATAGGCTGGGTATCTCTGTTTTGTTTATTTCCTTTTCTGGTGTTTTGTTCTGTTTTTTCATCTGAGCCATATTTCTTTGTCTCCACAATTTGGCAGTCTCCCTATATTTGCTTCTGTGTATTAGGTAGAGTGAATTTGACTCCTTGTCTTGGCACACCTGTCAAGTAGTATGGGGTGGAGCCTTAGGTATTCACCAGGAGGCAACCTGTTTCACCACTTTGTGGCTCTGTATGTGGGGTGGGGGTTGGAGAGGGGACAATGTTGTTGCCTGACTGCTAGAGGCTTGCTTGGCTCTTGCCCCATTTCCAGTCACTTCACCCACTTCCTGTATGTGATTGGTGCCCTTCTAGCTGTTGCCTTGGGGATGGTTCCCAGAGTGGGTGGGTAGGTGTACTTCTAAGACTGTGCAGGCCCTTTAAACAGACTCTCCTGAGAGACTGGCCATTTTTTCCACCATCCCAACCCCCACTGGATTTTACAGCCAGAAGTTATGAGACTTTATTTTTCTGGTACTAGAACCCTGGGCTATGCGGTCTGGCCTGGGTCGCTCCCCAGGTATCCCTCCTAAATTTTATCCACCACACATGAATGTGGGACCACCCATTCTGCCAGCTGCCACCACTGCCGCCTCACTGCTGCCACCTGGCCGCTGCCACACCATGTTCTCTCAGTCCTGGTTCCCTGTCTCTACGCCTTCTACTCGTCAGGATAAATTGGACTTCTTTAAATCTTTGGCTGTTGGACTTCCATACAGTTCAATTTTCTGATAGTTCTGGGAGTTTTTTGTTTTCAGGTTAATTGTGATCCTTCTTACAGTTGTGCTAGGAGGTGAATTGTGTCTGCCTATGCCTCCATCTTGACCAGAAGTTCCTATTGTTCATAGTTTTGATCTTTTTCCTAAATAAGTCCCTTCAGCATTTCATATAATAATGGTTTGGTGATGATGAACTCCTTTAGTTTTTTTTCTTGTTTGGGAAGCTCTTTATCTGCCATTTGATTCTAAATGATACCTTGCTGGGTAGAGTAATCTTGGCTGTAGGTCTCTGCTTTTCATGAATATGTCTCTTTTAGCTTGCAAAGTTTCTTTTGAGAAATCAGCTGACAGTCTTATGGGAACTCCCCTGTAGATAACTAACTTCTTTTCTCTTTAAGATTCTCTCTTTATCTTTAACCTTTGGCATTTTAATTATGACATGTCTTGGAGTGGGCCTCTTTGCATCCAACTTGTTTGAGACACTCTGTGCTTCCTGGACTTGCATATCTATTTCCTTTGCCATATTAGGTAAATTTTCTTTCGTTATTTTTTCAAATAGATTTTCATTTTTTTTGCCCTTTATCTTCTCCTTCTGAGACCCCTATGATGTGAATGTTGTACCTCTTAAAGTTGCCCCAGAGACTGCTTACACTATTCTCATTTTTTTGGATTCTTTTTTCTTCTTCTTGTTCTGGTTGGTTGTCTTTTGCTTCCTTATGTCCCAAATCACTGATTTGATTCTTGGCTTCATCCAGCCTACTGTTGTTTCCCTGTAAATTGTTCTTTATTTCAAGTAGTGTATTGTGGCAGATTCCATCCGGCAGAATCTGTGTTGGCCCTGATTGAATGCGTAAATAATCTCACACAGAAACACACAGGAATAGAGAACCGGAACCATATGTCCCCTCCATTATGATCTTGGAGAGGCCTTGAGCCTTGGGTCCAGGGGTTTTTATTGCTGTTCTCTGGGACATTACCTCAGAATGGTATTCATTAACCATGCATAGATTGTAGATTCGCTTTAGGTGGTAGACAGCCCGGAAGGTACATCAAAAGGGTTATGCAAAGACAAGAGGTATGGCTGAACTTTGAAAGGATTAGCATGGGTCTAAGGAAGCTAGTTAAGCATTAGCATTTGTTCGTTTGATCCAGGGAGAGAGAGGTTTCTTAGCAAGAGCAAGGTTTTATTTTAAATCTAAGGAACATGTCAGCCTGATTTCCCCACAGGAAATTCTGCTTCCATGAACATAGGTCCATGCATGCCGGCTTATGTTCCATGAGAGACTTTGCTCCTTGACACGTGTGAAAACATAGGGCTACAATTCCCCACTGTGGATATATGAATTTCACTTAGTGTATCCTTTGTTTCTGACTGGATCTTTTTTGCACTGTCGAGGTCCTTACTAAATTCCTTGAGCATCCTATAGCCAGTGTTTTGAACTCTGCATCTGATAGATTGCTTAGCTCCATTTCATTTAGTTGTTTTTCTGGAGTTTTGAGCTGTCCTTTCATTTGGGCCATGTTTCTTTGTCTCCTTGTTTTGGCAGCCTCCATGTGTTTGTTGCTATGTATTAGGTAGAGCTGCTTTGACTCCTTGTCTTGGTAGTGTGGCCTAATGTTGTAGGTGTCCTGTAGGGTCCAGTGGCACAGCCTCCCCTATCACCCGAGATGGGTACTTGAGGAGCCCCCTTCTTGTCCATTGAGTACACCCTCCTCTTGTAGTTGAGCTTTGGTTGCTGTCGGCAGGTCAATGGGAGGGATTTACCCAGGCCAGTTTGCTGCAAGGATTGGCTGTTACCACTTACCATGAACCTCCACCATTTGTGGAGGATCAGCTGTGCAGGGTGGTGGTGCTCCAACGGTCTGTAGCAGTCCACTGGGTGTGCTGGCCCTGGGATTTTCTGGGTGGTGCAGGCCAACCTGTGTTTTGCCCTGGGCCACCCTGCCTGAGCTCTGTAGCAATCTGAGATGGCTGCTACTTGTGCTGGGCTTGGAGATTCCCAGGTGAAGCCAAGCTGTGAATCTAGGCTGGCTACTGCTAGTGCTTTGCTGGGGGCTCACTGATGCCAGCTCTTGCTTATTTGAGAAGATTTAGGAAGTTGTGCCACATGAGCCAAGACCCATTCATATAGAAAAGCAGCTTGGTGGGCCCATAAGTTGGCTGGGGAAGAGTCTCTAGGTATGTCCAAGGCGAGTCAGTGTTAGCGAGGTTGTTGGAATCTCAGAAATGGCACCAGCTTGCTGGCTCAAGGGGGAGGGTTTAGAAAAATACAATGGCCTCTGCTTGCCTTGATGCCAGACACTTCAGCCTCTCCCAGTATGCCAATGGTGCCTTTCAAGCTGCTACCCCTGTGCTGGAGCTCAGGGGGAGTGAGTCTGAGTAGGTGAGTCCATGTGTGGATTCTTTAAGAGGATCTGCTTGGGGCGCCAGCTGACTCAATCCCTGCTGGTTTTTGTAGCCAGAAGCTGTGGGAATTTATTTTTTTACTGGAACCCTGGGCTGGGGGGCCGGGTGTGGATCTAGGTCTCTTTGCTCCTGATATATCCCTCCTGAATTTTTATCCACCCCATGTGGGTATGGGACCAGCCTTTTCTGCGTCTGTGCCCCTCCTACCAGTCTGGATGGATGTGGTTTCTTTAATTCTGCATTGTCAGACTTCTATTCAACTTGATCTCTGACAGTTCTAAGTGATGGTTGTTCTATATTTTAGTTGTAGTTTTGTTGTGGCTGTGCAGAAGAGGTGAGCCATGTCTGCCTATGCCTCCATCTTGACCGGAAATACCACAAACTATCTTAAGTGTAGCTGGGGGTTTAATTAATTTGAAATAGTCTGTAATTAGATGCTTTAAGTTTTACAGCTTGACTTAATTGGATCAGGTCATGATTTCTGTTACATATGAAGCAGAAATAATCAATTGTGTAAAAATAAAGTAAAAAATCGCTTTTTTGATAGTAATAGAGATTGCTTAAAACATAGTATGAAGAATTCTGCATCTTTCTGAAAATTAGTAATCAATACTCTTCAAGTGTGTTCTGTTTTTGCCAGATACTGACAATGTGAAGCCATTGGAGGGTGTAAAAATTCTGGATCTAACAAGGTTTGTATTGGCTTATCTGTTGTTGGTGGTTGAGTTTTAACCTTCTCTCAAAAAACATTCATTTATTTTTTACATTCCATGAGTGTGTTTGTTTATATGTGTAGTATCAAAATTTTGGAAAGAAGAATTACTGGAATTTTGTCATTCTGAAAGACAATTTGTATAATATTTATGCACTTTTTGCAAACTGCATGTTTATATATAATTTTTAAAAACAAAAATTTGAACCATACTGAAACGAAGCTTTTAGTCACTTTTTAAACATAATGTTGCATTTTGTTTACCATTATGTTGCATTTTAAATGGTTTCCTATGTCATTCAAAATGTAACAAAAATAAGCTATTTTATTATATAGTTGTTACAAAATTAATCATCCCCTATATTTCACTATTATAAATTAGGCTTCCTATTATGTAAATCTTTGTCTCAGGAATCTTAATTTCTTCTGTAGGATAGAATTCTGGAAGTTGAATTGCTGCATTAAAGGAAATATATTTTTTAAAACTCTTGATACATATTGCCAAATTACTTTTTGAACAGTTCTAACAATTTTAACTCTTATAGCATTATATGAGCCTGTCTGTGTTGATGGACTATTAAGAAAATTAAAATAAAAATCTTCAACATGGTAATTTATTTATCATTATTTAATATTGTAGAGTACTGGCTGGACCTTTTGCTACTATGAATTTAGGAGATCTTGGAGCAGAAGTTATAAAAGTGGAAAGACCAGGTAAAGATATTGCTCCTTTTAAAACATAGAAACAAACTAATAAGTATTTTTAATAGTTTTAAAAATATTCATGTACCTGTTTATGGAACAAAGAAAGAATTGAAATGAAGTTATTATTTTCCTTTCTTCATTCCTTATTTTCTTCTGAACCTACACTAATGATCTCTTTTTATTTTTTATATGTGCCAAGGGCTAAGGCTTAAGTCAGGTCCTTCACACACACCTGAAAGCCTGTGTTGGAAACTGAGATGCAACATGTAATGATGCTAACAATACTTATCAAGTGCTAGGAACATTTTTAAATGCTTTGCTTATATTATTTTAATTTATTTAATCTTAACATCAACTTTATTGGCTGATGTTATTGTTCCTAGATTATAAATGAGAAGACAAAGACACTGAGGTAAAGCAATTTGTCCAAGGTCACACAGCTAAGAGTATCGAGGCACTCAGCTCTGATTCTGACTCCCCTTAGGCCTACCCAGGCCTTACTGTTGAGACAGATTGGACAGAGCCCGGGCACACTCCCTCACTGTAGCATAAAGTAAGAGGCAAGGACAAGGGGAAAGTAAAAGGGAAGAAATAAGACACAGAAGAAGGAGAGAAGTAAAAGGAATCAAAGTCCTTCAAAAAGGAACCCAAATAACCCTAACCCAAGTCATTCTTTTCTATTTCTAATAAAAGAAACATTTTTCCATTTTAAAATTTTAAAGATTTTGAGGGAAAACACCTAGGCTTAGATCAGTTCCTTGTTTTTATGTTTTTCATCTGGTATCTTTCCTGTTCTTTCTTCCCCCTTTGTCTACTAAATAAACTTTTTCTGTGTATACAATTCTCACTTTTTTTTGGAGCCTTCTTAGCATTTTGGTGTTCAGTCATGCTATTATTGACACTTAGAAAAGTGTCATGTTGCATGCTCCTTTCCTCTGGCAAGCACTCAGAGCAAAGTCTGTGTTCTCTATATCTTCTACATCATCCTATAAACAGCTTTTTTGGGGAAGGTTTCAAAAATTAGCATTATTATTATTATTTTTTTAATGATTTTATTTATTTTTAGAGACACGGGAAGGGAAAGAGACAAAGAGGGAGAGAAACATCTTTGTGTGAGAGAGAAACACTTGCCTCTCACATGCCCCCAAACAGGGTCTTGGCCCATAACCCAGGCATGTGCCCTGACTGGGAATTGAACCAGAGACCTTTTGATTTGCAGGCCAGCGCTCAGTTCAGTGAGCCACACCAGCCAGGGCGTGTTATTATTTCTTAAACATCTAATCCTTAAGGATTTGGAACAGAATTCCCAAGTAAGTGAAAATGGTCTAGCCTTGAACTGTGCATATATAGGGTCTGGCAGAAGTAATGCCTACTTGAGTGTGGTTGGTAGGGTAATAATATGGGTGTAATAATTTATAGTTTTAATTTGAACATTATACCTAAAATGTCATGTGGTGTGCTTCAGTGTAATATTGTTATGTTACAGAATTACATATGATATTCTATAAAAGATTTTGTAATAAAAAAGGGGCATTATTTGTGTCAGACCCCATATTTATAAAACAAGAGAGTAGTTTTATAATTATGTCAACTTATTAATTTACCATAATGATTAAATGCTATAAAGTAGCATACTCAATTTGGAAGTTTCAACTTTTTGCTAAAACTTGTAGATCTACTTAGGAGGCCAAAGCAGTTAGCAGAAGATTTGCTGATCAGCATCAGGAATATTACATATTATTATATTTATCTGACTGTCTCAGGTAGTAGAGGAACCTGGTAAGTCCTGCTTTCCAGAGATAATGCTTTATTCAGTCAGTGATCTTCATTATATTAAGTCATTGCTGGATACATGCTGACAAATGTTTCCATTCTAGCTAAACATCTTCTTTTCCTGGTTCCATAAAACTTATAATTTCTACATCGCTATCAATTTCAATATCACAGCACTTTCTAATTTCAACCACTGTGTCTTCCATTCTATAGCATCCAATCTAATTTCTCTTGCTATTTCAGTTTATCACTAGCTTAAGTATTTGTATTTACACTAATTTTATTTTATTTTATTATTTTTAAAAATTTTATTTATTTCTAGACAGAAGGGAAGGGAGGGAGAAAGAGAGGGAGAGAAACATCAATGTTGGTTGCTCTCACATGGCCCCCACTAGGGACCTGCTCCGCAACCCAGGCATGTGTCCTGACTGGGAATCGAACTGGGACCCTTTGGTTCGCAGCCCACGCTCGATCCACTGAGCTACACCAGCCAGGGCTACACTAATTTTAAAAATTGTTAGTTTCTATTTACTTCGGCCTAGTTTTCCTTTGTACTTACTTACTTGTTTCCATGGTGGGGGACATCTTCCTTTATCTAGGCCTTTATTATGTTCCATAGCCATATACTTTTTATCAAGCTTTGTTCCCAGCAGGTTTTCATCACTCTTTTTTTGACTGATCTTTTTCCCTTAATTTTCCTGCCCAGTACATTTTGGTGTTCATACTATATATTTAATTGTTTTGGGGTTTCAACATAGTTATTTAACACATATATGAGGAAAAGTGACTTGGCAGTATTTTTAAACTTCAGTAGAGTTACTTTTTGTGTCTACTTCTTTAGTTCTTTCAGAAAATAACATTTGGTTGTAGTTTTCTGATTTAAGAGTTAGATTATTTTTATTTGTGTAATCGAAGAGCATATCAAGCTTAAGTATGTATATTTTTCTATTTTTAGAGTTAGTGAGTGTAGTAAACTGTATGCCTGCAGGAACAGGCAGGTAACCTAAATGAGTGAAATGGACCATGTGTGGCTGCAAACGATGTTACAGTAGGGATATTCCAGGATTGTCCTCAGTAGGCAGGGCTGTGAAGATAGGGGTGTTGATATTTTGTTCACTGTTATGTGTGCTTTGCATAGAGCAGTGTCTGTGACATTGTAGTGGCCAATAAATATTTGTTAAATGACAGAACGTTCTAAAATGTCAATTAAGATAGTCTGAATTTGTGTATGAGCTCTCTAGATTTTGAAATCATGGCAGCCAGTTAAAAACTTTAAATTATGTGTGGGTCAAATAAAACATGTCTCTGCAGTTGCCACTTTTACCAGTTTGTGACCGTTAATGTTTATTTTCTGTCACGTGCTATTGCCACTGATTTCTTTTGCCTCTCTAAAACCTCGGTTGTATATCAAGGACAAGGTAGGGCAGGAAAGCTGGGTAGCACTCCAATTTAGATTTCTGACATTATGTCTACCTGAGAGATTAATGAAAACAATGAAAATATCTCATTTTAACCTTGTCATTGCTTAATTTGAAATTTTTTTTAATGTATTGGGAGTTTTCTAAAAAATGGAAGTGTTTGGACTTTCTCTTGACTCTGAGAGGTCCTGTCTGATCCTGAAGATCCAGGTTCATACATTTTTCCATGAGGCCTTTGGTTAATTACTGGGAGATTCCCTTTGTGGGCTCTTGGAGTTTGTTTTTTTCCCAATGATGTTTTGAGCATGTTATTTTGTTTGATACTTACCATTTATTATTTTGTGTTGTTATTAGTTCATCTCCAATTAGAACTAATGCTTCTTTTCCCCTCTGTCTTTTGTTTTTCTTGTTTCTAAAAAAATTTAAATAAATGAGTGTATTATTTGCCTCTGTTTTGTTGTGTATTCCAAGGGGCTATGTCTATTTTTCTGGGTCAATTTCAGTAAAGTATAGTGGGCTAATAGATTAATTATATCATTAAAATGATATTAGAATTTAAGCTTTAACTTATATTCACAAATTCTTTTTGAGAGATGAATGATAAATACTTTAGCTGTAATTACATAGTTGGTTAGTTTCTTATACCAATATTTAATCAGAATTTATATTAAAGTTTTTAAGTGATACTATTTTGTGCTATTTAACTGTTGCTTCATTTTCTGAGTTCTAACTTTGTTGTTTGCCAGTTGCTTGACTGTGCAAAGAAAATTATTTTTTTTCCTGTAATTTGAATCAAACACAAAGACATTTCATATTTACTTGAAATAGATATCTAGAATAAAATACCCTATTTTTTCAAACTTTAACTTGAAGCAAGATCTAGACAAAATGTTTACAATAAAATATTTTATTCAGAAATACTATTTTAAATTAACTGAATTTTTTATTTAATAACTTATTTTGCATTTTCTGATTTGTTGTTTCTACAGAATATTTTAATAGTGTATTTGTGATTGTTCTATACATAATCTCAGATGCCATTTTATCATGCCATTTTGTCACTTATTACTATTCTGATTTAACTAATATTTAAGAAGCATCTTTTGAAGACTCAATATTTTCTTTGCACATTTAATACCAAGACACACAGAGTGAATTGCTTGCCAAAAACTGAGAGTAAATTTTTTCCCCCTCAAATTTGCCATTTATTTAATCTATAGATTGCCAGTAGGATATTTCCTTCTGGATTTTTGCTTTCAGGGATGGATTTTAGTGAAAGGATATGGAAGGATTCAGTGATTAACATACACAGGTAAAGAGTTTCTATAGTCCTAAGGGGCTCCTATGGCCTCTTTTGCATTGGTAATTCCACTGAATTTAGCTGATTTTGTTCAGGCACCTGGAATATATATCATGAGTGAGCCTGCTGGTTTGAAACGCCTCATGATGTTACAAAGTTAAAGGTTAATAGCTCATATTATTATTTTTAGGAGCTGGTGATGATACACGAACTTGGGGGCCACCTTTTGTGGGGACAGAAAGTACCTATTTTCTCAGTGTAAACCGAAATAAAAAAGTAAGAATATCATTCCTTTTTCTAAACTGCTTTCTTCATGTAGAAACAAAATTCATGTCTTGTAGAAATAAAATTTTTGATATGATTCTGGTTTGTTTGTTTCTACCCTCTTTTGTAGATGTAACTAATGTTTCAAATAAGGTGAAATTTTATTCATTCAATGCTTATGAAGTAGAAACATTAGAGCTTTTTATTAATCTTTCTTCTCTACTAACTTAAAATATTTCACATGGATTTATAATGATTTATAATGGAAATAATTGCATTAAATTTGTTAAATGGCTCATTACATTTGTTACTATTTTGGCCATTGGTAATTTTGTAACACATGCTATTATTATTTGAAAAATTTTTACTGTAATCGTTACTACATTCTAACACATCTGAATTGCAAATAAAATCAATGAAGGTGACATAAATGTTCCTTCAGGAAGAAAATACATTTGCTTTAAGAGGAGAATGAATACATTATATGAATGGCTCCCTTGTTGAACTGTCAATATTAATAAAAAACTTTATTATACTATTTTAATATATGTATTTTAATTTTTAGAGTATAGCTGTTAATATCAAGGATCCAAAAGGGGTGAAAATCATCAAAGAGGTACAGTATGCTCAGTGAAAGGCATCTTACCACCTGGATTGTAATTAGGGATTTAACAGCAGAATAAAAGTGTTTCGAAATTTTATTCCATTAATAATCTGTAATTTTGCTGTAAATGCTATTTAAGAATATAACCTTTATGGTAAGTATAATTTGCTTTATAATTTCTTGTATATTGTGTATAATGTTTCTTGACACTGTGAGGGTATTCAGTTTTAGTACTAGCTGCTATTGACTGAGTGCCTACTCTGAATCAGATCTTAGGCTTGGGCACTGTACTTATATTATCTTCTCAAATCCTCAGATTTGGACTTGCAAATGAGGTATTAGAATCTTCATTTTCACAGGAGGAAAATGAGTCTTATGAGGTCTAAGTGATGCTCTGAAGATCACATAGCTAGTAAAAGAAAGCTGAAATTTGAACCTTAGGTTCACATCACTAGAGAGCCCAAGCTTTTTCTAACACTTATTCAGATTCCCAGTATGTCCACACATGCTCTTGGTATCTTCCCTTGAGGAGCAGGATTGCAGAATGGTTTGGGGCATATCGTAGCATTCCACTGCTGGGATTCAGATCATGTCTCTAATTTTTTAAATATATTTTATTGATTATGCTATTACAGTTGTCCCATTTCCCCCCTTTTATTCTCCTCTGCCCTGCACACTCCCTCCTGCCTGCATTCCTCACCTCCTCTCAGTTCATGTCCATGAGTCGTACATACACTGTATTTTTTGGACTATAAAACGCACCTAGGTTATAGAAGAGGAAAAAAGGAAAAAAAATTTTGAAGCAAAAAATGTGGTAAAATATTTAATAACATAAATAACAAAATATTTCACCAATGTAAATGTAAACAGAACTCAACAGCAGCATTAACAACCATTATTACTGATTTAAAGCTTTAAGTACAGAAACTCCTCTAATCATCAGGGAACCCCAAGAACTCCTCGTCACTACTGTCCACATTTATGAAGCGCAGTTCCTCAGAATCACTAGTATCACTGTCTTCACTCTGATCATAGAGGATGTCATCTTCAGAGCCGTCTAAGGCATTGCCGATGCCACATTTTTTGAAGGACCTCACAACGGTTTCATCCTTAACTGACTGCCATGAGGTTTCCACCCACTCACACACTTGGGTGATAGTGGGCCTCTTCATTTGTCCAGTTGGTGTCAGATCACGATTTCAGCAGCCATCCATTTGTTCCACTCTTCTCTCCTGAAAACTTTAAGTGGCTTGTTGATGGAAACGTACAAAGGTTGCAAGTGACTGGTAAGCCCCCCAGGAATTATGGCTAGATGGGTTTTCTCTTCTTTAAATCTCTTTTTTGTGGCTTCAGTGATATGTGCCCTAAACTGATCAAGCACTAGTAGAGCAGGTTTTTTCAGAAGCCCTCCAGGACGTTTGGACCACACTTTTTCTATCCATATCTTCATGCCATTTTCATCCATCCATCCTTTGTCATGAACATGAATGATAACTCCTCTTGGGATTGTCTCTTTTGGCATGTTTTTTTTTCTTGAAAATCAGCATTGGTGGCAGTTTGGTGCCATCTGCACAGTAGGACAAAACAACCGTGTAATGGATTTTATCATGCCCTGAGGTCTTCACATCAACAGTCTTGTTTGATGGAACATCCAAAGTTAACGGGACTTCATCTACGTTCCCAGTCTGGCTTATTTCAAATCTATTTTTTTTCTTGCATCCAGTACAAATTTGTGGAAAGACACAATCTTGGATTCATTTTCTATAGACATTTTTTGTTCAATCCTACAGGTAGTTTTGGTGTGCATAGCAAGGCCACATCTCTTCATAAATCTGTGGCACCATGATGGTGATCCAGTGAAGTCCTCGATGCCTTTCTCTGCAGCAAGATGTTTGGCTTCATATATGATCATTTTTGTAGATACTAAAAAGACATTGTTCCCGTGACGTGTGATCCACTCTTTCATATCCACTTCTAACTGTGGCCATTCGGCAGCATGCCCATGAA
Organism: Micronycteris hirsuta; assembly: GCA_004026765.1. Lineage (NCBI taxonomy): Eukaryota > Metazoa > Chordata > Mammalia > Chiroptera > Phyllostomidae > Micronycteris > Micronycteris hirsuta. The sequence goes on along the minus strand of PVJI01022307.1, from coordinate 4,098 downwards.
AACATTGTTTCGTTTTGTCTGTTTTTTTTGCAGTTGATCCTCCTGTTTCCTCCATTCCCGTATCATTTTTTCGGTTGGAGGTGGCCCAAAGTGTCTCTCGGCTGCTCTGTTCCCATGTTCTTTGGCGTACTTCACTACCTCCAGTTTTAAAGGGATTTTATATGAAATCCTTTTCTGCTTTGACATCTTTCCACAATTACAGTAGATGCTGCAGGAGACTACAGTACGCAATCGTATCTTTCTACAGCAAAATACAGTGATGACAGAACCATCAGCACTGTGTCCTTCACAGTTATGGGGCCTGCAGCTGAGAACATCAGTGGATGATGCACTGTTAGGGGGGATCTGCTGCTGGAGGGCCACAGGTTGTGCAACACTTTTGTATGGGACAGCAGTTTTGCACAACCTGTGTGGCTCTCTGCAGCTGTTGCTAAATTACAGCTCCCATCATCCCAACCTGTCCAAGCGTGATAGGTGTTGTAGTTTTGCAACACCTGCAGGGCCACCTGCAGTGGAATTTGCCAGTGTTAATGGGGGACATGCCAGTCACATGATGGAGGCATGAATGGGTCTCAGGCTTTCTTCTCCTAATGTGCCTGCACTGCCTGTACCCTCCACCCTAGCACTATAGTATGCCCCAGTGGGGACTCCGCTCCTGCCTCCCTTGCTTCGCACTGCTGGGACACCCCCTCCTTCCAGCCCAGGGCCTGCAGCATTGCCCCACTCCTGCCGCCACCAGCTTCCTGCAGTGGCGACCCTGCTCCTGCCTCCTGTGACCCCACTCCACCACCATACCCCCATTTTCCTCCCAAATTTGGGGGAAAAAAGTGCTTCTTATAGTCTGAAAAATACAGTAAGTTCTTTGGCTTCTCCATTTCCCATACTATTCTTAACTTCCCCCTGTCTATTTTCTACCTATCATTTATGCTACTTATTCCCTGTACCTTTTCTCCCCTTCCCCCCTCCCCTTCCCCGCTCATAATCCTCCATGTGATCTCCATTTTTGTGATTCTCTTCCTATTCTAGTTGTTTGCTTAGTTTTTTTTTTTTTTTTAAGGTTCGGTTGTTGATAGTTGTGAGTTTGTTGTCCTTTTACTATTCCTATTTTTGATCTTCTTTTTCTTAGATAAATCCCATTAACATTTCATATAATAAGGGCTTGGTGATGGTGAACTCCTTTAATTTTACCTTATCTTGGAAGCACTTTATCTGCCGTTACATTCTAAATGATAGCTTTGCTGGATAAAGTAATCCTGGTTGTAGGTCCTTGCCTTTCATGACTTTGAATACTTCATTCTAGCTCCTTCTTGTCTGTAAGGTTTCTTTTGAGAAATCAGGTGATAGTCTTATGGGAACTCCTTTGCAGGCAACTGTCTCCTTTTCTCTTGCTGCTTTTAAGATTCTCTCCTTATCTTTAATCTGGGCTAATGTAACTATGATGTGCCTTGGTGTGTGCTTCTTTGGGTCCAAGTTCTTTGGGACTCTGAGCTTCCTGAACTTCCTGGAAGTCTATTTCCTTTGCCAGACTGGGGAAGTTCTCCTTCATTATATTTTCAATTTCTTGCTCTTCCTTTTCTCCTTCTGGCACCCCTATGATTTGGATGTTGGAACGTTTAAACTTGTCCTGGAAGTTCCTAAGTCTCTCCTCATATTTTTGAATTCTTGCTTTTCATTCTGTTCTGGTTATGTTTGTTTCTTTTTTCTGGTCCAAACTGTTGATTTGAGTCCTGGTTTCCTTCCCTTTACTGTTGGTTTCCTGTATATTTTCCTTTATTTCACTTTTCATAACCTTCATTTGTTCTTCTATTTTGCAACCATACTCAACCAATTCTGTCACATCCTGATTACCAGTTTTTTGAACTGTGCATCTGTTAGGTTGGTTATCTCTTTGTCACTTAATTGTATTTTTTCTGGAGCTTTGATCTGTTCTTTCATTTGGGCCACATTTTTCTGTCTCTGAGTGCCTGGTATGTAGTAAGGGGTGGAGCCTTAGGTATTTGCCAGAGTGTGGCAACCCACATTGTTGTGTTGTCATGCTGTATGTGGGAAAGGATCTGAGAGGGAACAATGCCTCTTGTTTAGCACTTGGCCAGCTTTCAGTCACTTTCTCTGCTACCCACAAGCAAATTGGGCAATTCTGGTGCTGATGCCTGGGTAGGTGAGTTTGTGTACATTGTAGGACTCTATGGATCTCTCCAACAAACTCTCCCAAGGCTGGGAGTTTCAACGACTGCCTCAAACCCCCACAGGTTTTTTCAGTCAGAGATTTTGAGGCTTTATTTCCCCTCCCTGGAACCCAAGGTTGTGTGGTCTGTCTTGCTCCCCAGTTGTTCCTCCCAGCTTGTCTGTATGCAAATGTGGGACCACCTGCTCTGCCAGCTTCCAGCTAACCCACCCCAGTCCTCCAGCTGCAGCCTTGTGGTGTGTCTTCTATGCCCCTTCTACTGGTCTTGATGAATGTTTCTTCTTTAATTCCTTGGTTGTCGGACTTCCATACAGTTTGATTTTCTGTCAGTTTTGGTTGTTTTTTTGTTTTTTTAAATTCGTTTTTGTCCTTCTTTTGGTTGTGCGACGAAGCACAGTGTATCTACCTGTGCCTCCATCTTGGCTGGAAGTCCTTCTCTTCTCTGCTTTATAGTAATGTGAGTTCAGACAGCTTACTTAAAGAATGCTTCAGGTTCCTTATTAGTAAAATGCAGATAATAATAGTACCTACTTCTTAGGGTTGTTATTATAATTATTATTGTTGCTGATGCACATGAAATTGAATTCATCATGTGAGAGAACTTGTCTGCCATCTTTGTTAAAGTTTAAAATCTAATCTAATGGATGTAAGTCTATTTGATTAGAGAAACTAATTTCAACATTTGTTTTATACCAAAAATCAACTTTAACATCATTGTTCTGCTGCTACTTTCCCTATCTATTTGGTGATTGAAGGATAATTTTTTTATATTTATTAAGATGAGAATCAGTGGCCATCCACTTTGGTTCTATTGGATTAACCTTGTAAACTTAGAATTCTTGTTTATTAGATATATTTTGAACCCAAGCTTGGTAATTGCCTTGATCTGTTTTCCTACATTTTTTCTGTAGCATAATTTAGTTTTTTAAATATACTTATTTTATTTATTTTTTTTTATTTTATTTTTTTTTTAGTAGGAAAAAAAAGTTTTATTAAAGTGACATAACTTTATAGGGACAAGTAGCAATATTAACTAAATCCAAGGAAAGTATTTTTTAAAGGAGGCCTGGTAAGATTCCACCACTTACTCTTTGCATGATGCTGCTCAAGTATTAGTGAGCAGAGTAAATGACAAAACCAAGGGAGAGGATGGAAGCAAGGGAGGGAGATGGGTTTGCAAGGAGTGGGGGAGTGGTGGGGAGAAATGCAGACAACTGTAATTGAACAATAAAATAATCATTAAAGAAAATGATAAAAAATAAGTAAAATATTTTTAAAAATCTGTGGTGCATTTATACAATGGAATACTACGCAACAGAAAAAATGGAATTCATGCCTTTTGCAACAACGTGAATGGAAATGGAGACTATTATGCTAAGTGAAATAAGTCAGTGAGTGAAAGACAAATATCATGTGATCTCACTTACAGGAGGAAACTAATGAACATAATAAAACAATGAGCAAAATAGAACCAGAGGCATGGAATCAAAGAATAGACTAACAGCTGTAAGAGGGAATGGAGGAGGTGGAGACTTACTGAAAGAAGGTGAAGGAATTAGTCAAAGAACATTCATGAAGGACCCATGGACACAGGCAGTGGTATGGGGACTGACTACGGAAGTGGTAGGTGGGAAGGGAGTGAAGGGTGAATAAATGGGACATATATAATAATATAAACAATAAAAATAAAAATTAAATTTAAAATAAGTATATTTAGACAGAGAAGACATCTGGGGCAGCCAGCCACCCCCATGCCCAAGGTGACTCAGGGCCCAGTCACCTGAACAAACTTCCCAAGTGATTGTGGTATATTCCAAAGTTTGAAAAATCCCACTGACAAATGTTAAGAAAACCACAGGATGAACTACAGAATTTTTACTAAGTTTAACATTATTTTATAAGATGAAAGCTAC
>PVJI01022306.1:0-25550 GCA_004026765.1 Micronycteris hirsuta | reverse complement strand
AAATTTAGATCAGCCACAGCCAAAACGCTTCTGAGGTAAGCAAGCAAATACAACCAGAGAAACAAAATAGAACCAGAGACATTGAAGTTTAGAACATTCTGGCAGTAACCAGAGGGGAAGGGGAAGGGGAGAAGGGGGACAAGGGTATTCAGGAACTGCAATGAAGGACACATGGACAAAACCAAGGGGGAGGGGGGAAACAAGGGAGGGAGGTGGGTTTGCCTGGGGTGGGGTGGGGGGAGGGTAAATGCAGACAACTGTAATTGAACAACAATAAAATAATTAAAAAAAAATTAGGAGAGGCTCAGGAACCTCCAGGACAACTTTAAACGTTCCAACATCCAAATCATAGGAGTATCAGAAGGAGAAAAGGAAGGGCAAGAAATTGAAAACACATTTGAAGGAGAACTTCCCAGAAGTCCAGGAAGCTCAGACAGTCCCAAAGAAGTTGGACCTGAGGAAGCACACACCAAGGCACGTCATAATTACATTACCTAAGATCAAAGACAAGGAGAGAATCTTAAAAGCAACAAGAGAAAAGGAGACCGTTACCTACAAGGGAGTTCCCATAAAACTGTCAGCTGATTTCTCAAAAGAAACCTTGCAGGCAAAAAGGGGCTGGAGAGAAGTATACCAAGTCAGGAAAGGCAAGGACCTAAATCCAAGATTACTTGAACCAGCAAAGCTATCATCTAGAATGGAAGGGCAGACAAAGTGCTTCCCAGATAAGGTCAAGTTAAAGGAGTTCATCATCACAAAATCCTTATTATATGAAATGTTAAAGGGACTTATCTAAGAAAAACAAGATGATCACAAATATGAACAATAAAATGACAATAACCCAAAACTATCAACAACTGAACCTAAAAAAACCCCAAAACAAACACAAACTAAGCAAACAACTAGAACAGGAACAGAATCACAGAAATAGAATGTCACATGGAGGGTTATCATCGAGGAGGGGGCAGGGGAAAAGGTATAGGGAATAAGAAGCATAACTGGTAGGTACAAAATAGACTGGGGGAGGTTAAGAATAGTATGAGAAATAGAGAAGCCAAAGAACTTATATGTACGACCCATGGACATGAACTAAGGGGGGCGGTATGCTGGTGGGAGGGGGTGTGCAGGGCAGAGGGGAATAAAGAGGGGAAAATGAGACATAATCATTTTCTGTAATAGCAGAGATCATAACTGTAATAGCATAATCAATAAAATATATTTTTTAAAAACAAGAAAAATCTCAAACAATATAACCTTATACCTGAAGATACTAGAAAAAGAAAAATACAAAGCCCAACATGAGCAGGAGTAAGGAAATAATAAAGATCAGGGAGGAAATTTAAAAAATGGAGACTATGAAAACAATAGAAAAGGTCAATGAAACCAAATGCTGATTCTTTAAAAAGATAAATAAAATTTATAAACTTTTAGCCAGACCCATCAAGAAAAAAAGAAGACAGAGTCCAAATAAATAAAATCAGAAGTGTAAGAGGAGTGACAACTGATATCACAGAAATACAAAGGGTTGTAAGGAAATTATATGCCAACAAATTGGACAACCTGAAAGAAATGGATAAAGTTCTAGAAATATACAATCTTCGAAGACTGAATCAGAAAGAAACAAAAAATCCGAACAAACCAATAACTACTAACGAAATTACCGTGTTTTTCAGACCATCAGACGCACCAGACCATAAGATGCACCTAGGTTTTAGAGGAGGAAAATAGGGAAACATTTTTGAAGCAAAAATGCAGTAAAATATTTAATAACATAAATAACATAATATTTCACCAATGTAAATGTAAACAGAACTCAGGTAAGCTACATTTGGGCTATAAGACACACTCCCATTTTCCTCCCAAATTTCAGGGGGAAAAGTGCATCTTATAGTCCAAAAAATATGGTAAGCAGCAATAAAAAAAAAACTCCCAGCAAACAAAAGTCCTAGATTAGATGGCTTCACAGCTAAATGTTACCAAATGCTCAAACAAGAACTAACACCTATCCCTCTCAAACTATTAAAAAAAATGAAAAGAGAAGTCTCCTAAACTCATTTTACTAGGCCAGCATTACCCTGATACTAAAGCAGTCAAAGACACTACAAAAAAAGAAGGAAGGAAGGAAGGCAGGAAGGAAGGCAGGAAGGCAGGCAGGCAGGCAGGCAGGCAGGCAGGCAGGCAGGCAGGAAGGAAGGAAGGAAGGAAGGAAGGAAGAAAGGAAGGAAGGAAGGAAAGATAGTTATAGGCCAATATCCCTGATGAACATAGATGCAAAAATCCTCAACAAAATATTAGCAAACTGGATCCAGCAATACATAAAAAGTTTCCCACAGCATGATCATCAAGTGGAATTTCTTCCCGGGATGCAAATTTGATTCAATATCTGCAAACCAATTAACATAATATACCACATAAAAATGAAAGATAACAATTATTATGATCATATCAGTAGATGCAGTAAAAGTAATTTATAAAATCCAGCATTTGTATATTATAAAAATTCTCAGCAAAGTGAAAAGAGAGGGAACATACCTCAACATAATAAAGGCCACATATGACAAAGCCAGACTCATATCATAACTCAACAGTGGAAAACTGAAAGTGTTTCTCTTAAGAACAGGAACAAGACAGGGATGTCCACTTTCACCACTTTTGTTCAATACAGTATTGGAAGTCCTAGCCACAGCAATCCGACTGGAAAAAGAAATAAAGTCATCTTAATTGGAAAGAAGTAAAACTGTCATTGTTTGCAGATGACACGATGCTATATAACCTGTATAGAGAACCCTAAAAGATTTCACTAAAAACTATTAGAACTAATAAATGAATTCAGTAAAGCAGCAGGATACAAAATTAGTATTCAGAAATTGCTCGCAATTTTATACACCAATAATGAACTATGAGAAAGAGAAATTAAGAAAACAATCCCAAAGGACCTCAATAGACACTTCTCCAAAGAGGACATAGAGATGGCCAATAGACATATGAAAAGATGCTCAACATCAGTAATCATCAGAGAAATACAAATTAAAACCACGATGAGATATCACCTCATACCAGTCAGACTGGCTACCCTCCATAAATCAACAAACAACAAGTGCTGGTGAGGATGCGGGGAAAAGGAACCCTCGTGCACTGTTGGTGGGAATGCAGACTGTTGCAGTCACTGTGGAAAGCAGTATGGAGGTTCCTCAAAACATTAGAAATAGACTCTCATACGATCCAGCAGATATACCTCTGGGTATATATCTGAAGAAATTCAAAACGCTAATTTGAAAAGATATGTGCAACCTTATGTTTATTGTAGGATAATTTATAATAGCCAAGATATGGAAGCAACCCAAGGGTCCACTGAAAGATGAATAGATAAAGAAGTGGTACATATATACAATGAAATATTACTCAGTCACAAAGAAAAATGAAATCTTGCCAATTGTGACAACATGGATAGACCTAAAAGGTATTATGCTCAGCGAAATAAGTCAAGACAGAGAAAGAAAAATGCTGTATGATTTCACTTATATTGTGGAATCTAAAAAACAAAATAAATGAACAAACAAAACAGAAACAGACTCATAGTTATAGAGAACAGATTGAGGGTTGACAGACAGGAAGGATGTTGGGGAGATGGGTGGAAAAGGTGAAAGGAATTAATATGTGTAAATTGCCAGTTATAAAAAGTCACAGGGATGTAAAGTACAGCATAGGGAATATAGTCAGTAACACTGTAATAACTATGTGTGGGGTCAGATAGGAACTAGACTTATTGGGGATCACTTTGTAAGGTATATAAATATTGTTGTACTCCTAAAACTAATATAATATTGTATGTCAACTGTAATTTAAAAATAAAAGAAAAAAGATGAAAATATTTTAAAACTGACTATTGTGATGGATGCACATATTTGTAATATGCTAAAAAAACAATGATTTGTACACTTTAATGGATGAATTGTGTGGTATATAAATTATATCTCAATAAAGCTGTTTTTAAAAGATAAAAAAAAAAGAACACAAGAATAGCAGAATACGGAGCAGCTGCTACCCCTAGGATGAGATGGAGCAGGCCACAGCAGCCCAGACCTAACTGGAGTGGGCATGTCTGTCCAGCTGCGTGGAGGGGGAATCGCTGGGAGCATGTGCCTGCAGGGCTTGATGAAGATCCACCCTCTGGGGCGCTGAAAGAAGCCAGCAGCAGAGGGGCACCAAGTCTCAGAACTCACTAATAAGCCCCAGGAGGAGTTGCACGCGTGCAAATGCGAGTGAACTATACTAGACAGGATAGTTCCCTGAGAATGGGAAATGTGACCAGAGACCTGAAAGCTGTCAGAGAGGAGAGCGGTGGGGACTGGATGAAAGAAGGTGAAGGGTGTTCGGTCGGAGTCGCTCAAGAAACCAGATGGACGCAGCAAGCCAAGGAGCAGTATTTATTAGCGGGGTGGGGGGGAATAAGAGGGGAAAGCGGAGCCAACCAAGGGAGGTTGGGACTCGATGGGGGCGGGGGGTGGAGTAGAGAAAGTGGAGCCAACCAAGGGAAGTTAAGATTGGCTCGGTTGTTCTTAGGGCAGGGTTGTTAAGTGTAAAAAGCTGTGAAGGGTAACTGGTTGCGGTGTCAGAGTCTGATGGGTTAGAGCTGGTTGCTGGGTGCTGTTTCTGCTGACCATTGTTCTTTTTTTTTAATCACTTTATTGCTCTTTGATTACAATTATCTACATTTTCTTCCCTCCACTCCCCCCACCCTCAGCCTATCCAAACCCACCTCCCTCCCTTGCTTCCACTCTCCCCCTTGGTTTTGCCCATGTGTCCTTTATAGCAGTTCCTGAAAACCCTTCTCCCCACAATCCCCTCCCCCCTCCCCTCTGGCTATTGTTAGATTGTTCTTAATTTCAATGTCTCTGGTTATATTTTGCTTGCTTTTTTCTTTTGTTGATTATGTTCCAGTTAAAGGTGAGATCATATGGTATTTGTCCCTCACCTCCTGGCTTACTTCACTTAGCATAATGCTCTGCAGTTCCATCCATGCTGTAGCAAAGGGTATAAGCTCCTTCTTTCTCTATGCTGCATAGAATTCCATTGAGTAAATGTACCATAATTTATTGATCCACTCATTTGCTGATGGGCACTTAGATTGCTTCCAGCACTTGGCTATTGTAAATTGTGCTGCTATGAACACTGGGGTGCATATGTTCTTTCGGATTGGTATTTCAGGGCTCTTAGGGTATAATCCCAGCAGTGGGATGGCTGGGTCAAAAGGCAGTTCCATTTTTAGTTTTCTGAGGAAATTCCATACTGTTTTCCACAGTAGCTTCACCAGTCTGCATTCCCACCAACAGTGCACTAGGGTTCCCTTTTCTCCGCATCCTCTCCAATACTTGTTTGTTGCTTTGTTTATAATGGCCATTCTGACCGGTGTCAGGTGGTATCTCACTGTGGTTTTAATTTGCATCTCTCTGATGGCTAGTGATGCTGAGCATCTTTTCATATGTCTCTGGGCCCTCTGTATGTCCTCCTTGGAGAAGTGTCTGTTCATGTCTTTTGCCCATTTTTTAATTGTTTTTTTTTTTTTTTTTGTCTTTCTGGAGTGGAGTCGTATGAGTTCTTTATATATTTTGGAGATCAAACCCTTGTCTGAGGTATCATTGACAAATATGTTTTCCCATATGGTTGGTTCTCTTGATACATCTTGTCAGCCTCACATTAAAGCTGCATCCTGTTATGCTGGATAGGCCGACCCCAGACCCCAATCTTAGCCGAGCATCAGCTGTCCTAGGTAGGGTTTGCAGGCAGCTTCCCAGACAGGCAGTTTCCCACAGTGCAGTTTTCCCGCCTGGTGATTTTCCATTTCTCCTAGGTCTGTGTGAGTCTGTCAAAGGGATTAGCCAAAAATCGTATATACATGACCCACGGACACAGACTTCTGTGTGGTTTTGGCCAGAGGAAAGGGGGTGCTGGGTGGAGGTGGGCAAAGGGGGAAGCGGGGGACATCGGTAATAGTCTGAACAATAAAAATAAAGTTAAACAAACAAAGAAGTAAGGGAATGGGAGGAAGAGCATTCTGAGCAGTTGGAACAGCAATTGCAAAGTCCCCAAAGCAAGATCTGCCTGAAGCAGTCAAGGAACTGCAAGCAGCCGTGGGCTGGGTGGAGAGAGTGAGGTAGGAGGCAGATGTGCTCAAAGATGCAGTTGGGGCACATGAAGTCGGGATTCGATGCCAACATAGGACTGTTAGCTTTTATTCTGATGCATACATCCACATTTCAAAATAATAAATCACAAGCTTGTGTAAGAGATTATGGGAGTTTTGAAGAAGGAAAGATAGCTTCTGGCTTCGGGCATGCCAGCGAGAGTAGCAGCTGAGTGAAGAAAGAACAGAGCTGTGCCGGGAGGAGCGAGGACAGCGTTCTAAGAGGCGGCCCTGACCAGGGGTCCTGTCCACAGCAGCCCGTGTGAGTGAGCCAAGATGCAGAACTGCGGCCACTAGGCACTGTGGCTACTGAGCACCTGAAACGTGCCTAGTGGGACTGAGAAACTGGATTTTACAGTTTACTTTAAAGGTAAATTTAAGTTGCAACTAAGGACCAGTAGCCAGCACGTGCAGAGTAAGAGTATAGGTGCGCGGTGTGAAGCTACTCCCCCGGGGGACCCTTCCCCAGCCGCAACCGAGTAGAACCAGACGGGTGCTGATGCCAGCGGGGCCTTGCCTTGTTCATGTCCTCCCCGTGCTCCGGCCAGCTGTTTTGTCTGACCACACTGGAAATCTCAAGGTCAGCTCATCGTCACATCTTATTCCAAGTTAGCAATCAGCAGATCTTTTTATTCTATTAAAAACTATTTAATTTGCACATGAATCTTGTTCTTTGCCTGCCCAGTTAGTCATCTAGTCTCCCAAACATCTGCTGTTCTTGTGCCAGCAGTGGGGTGCAGCCGGTCAAAACCAAGCCCCATGGCCCCTGCAGATGGGCCCATCTGAAAGTAGCGCCCACCTTTCTACCAGGAGCCAAGAATATTTTGGTTCCTAATTTGATCCCCAGTACGTAGTGAAGCTCTTTCTCTCTTTCCTCTTTGGGTGCTTGCTCTGTAATTTCAGTTTTCAAAAACAAAATGCTCCTGTATGCAAAATTCTTAGAATGGTTGTGGTCTCCAGTATGTTCCTTGTAAAACAAATGCATTTTGCTGTTGTTTTACGCAGCTTCACAACCTCCCACACAGAAGCCGTGCAGTTTTTTGTTGTTTTAAAGATTGTATTTATTTATTTTTAGACAGAGGGGAAGGGAGGGAGAAAAAGGGGAGAGAAACATCAGTGTGTGGTTGCCTCTCGTGCATCCCCTACTAGGGACCTTGGCCCACAACACAGGCAGGTGCCCTGACTGGGAATTGAACCGGCAGCCCTTTGGTTTGCAGGCCGATGGTCAATCCGTTGAGCCACACCAGACAGGGAGAGCTGCGCGGTTTTGAAGGAAGGCATGCACAAAGCCTCGTGGCTGGGAATCAGACGTGGAGTGTTTGGACCAGTGACTATGGTAAATCAGAGCTTCTCACCCTCAGCACTATTGGCATTTTGGGCCAGATAACTCTTTACTGTGGGGCTGTCCTGTACATGGTAGGATGTTTGTCAGCACCCCTGGCCTCAGACCGCTAGAAGCCAGTAGCCACGGGCTCCTAAACCCCCTCCCCGCCCACACTGCCCTGTTGTCAGCCAAGGCCACTCCGCTCCCCAGGCAACCGGGGGCCGAAGGCAGACAACACCCTGGTGGAGACAAAACCTGGGTGAGACGAGGAGGGACGTGTCTAAGGCCTCTGAAGTCAACCACCCTAGGGACAAAAGTGCAAAGACTCTGGACCCCCACAAGGCGAACATTTCATTAGACAGAATTCTTGTGGGATTTCCGGCCTTAAACTGAAAGATTACGTTCGTGAGAGACTCATGCAAGCACTCTGCCCTCATTGCTTCTTACACATTTATTGTTCTGAGTGCCAGGTACTGAGGGTGTGCTGATGAATACACATGAGCTTAATAATGTATTCAACAAGTATTTACTGATGTTTAAGTCAGACACTGTTTAAGCACTGAGTGTAAAAGTCAAATTTCTCCAGAAAACCTAGAATACCCAAAACAACTTTGAAAAAGAACAAAGTTAGAGACAGTAATCAAGAGTGTGTAGCTATAGACAAATAGATCAATGGAACAGAATAGAGAATCTGGAACAGTTTGAAATCCATATGCAAAAAAGGGAACTTGGGTCCATTTACAAAAATTAATATAAAATAGAGTTAACATGCTATATACAAAATTTAACCCCCAAAGGATCATGGACCTAAAAGCAAAACTTAAAAGTATAAAATTCTAAAAAAATTTTGAGAAAATCTTGGTTAGGCAAAGATTTTTAGACATCACAGCAAAGGCACAATCCATTAAAAGGAATTGATAAACCACCTTCATTCTGCTGCTCAGTCAATGCTGTTAAGAGATGAGAAGACAAGCCACGGACTGGGAGAAAAGTCTTTCAAATTATGTATCTGGTAAAATACTTGTATTCAGAATATATAAAGAACTCTCAAGGCCCAATGATAAGAAAACAACCTAATTTTTCAAAATGGGCAAAAGATTTGAACACTTCATCAAGGAAGATATATAATAAGCACACAAGAAGATGTTCAACATCATTAGTCATTAGGGAATGAAAACTAAAACTATAATGATATACCACTGCACTGCTATTAGAATGGTTAAAATTTAAAACCATTTTCAATGGTTTGCTTGTGGCTCAGTGGATAGAGCACCAGCCTATGGACAAAAAGGTCACTGGTTTGGTTCCTGGGGCATGTGACAGGCAACTGATGTATGTCTCACGCACTGATGTTTCTCTCCCTCTCTTTCTCCTGCTCTACCTGTCTATCTAAAATAAATAAATAAAATCTTAAAAAAAAAAGAAAGCCTGCCCTGGCTGGTGTAGCTCAATGGATTGAGTGCCAGCCTGCAAACCAAAGGGTCACTGGTTCGATTCCCATTCAGGGCACATGCCTGGGTTGTGGGCCAGGTTCCCACTGGGGGACATGTGAGAGGCAAGCACGCATTGATGTTTCCGTCCATTTCTTTCTCCTTCCCTTCCTCTCTCTCTAAAAATAAATAAATAAAAATCTTAAAAAAAATTTTAAAAAAGCCTGACTATTGCATGTCTTGTTGAGAATGTAGAGCTCTCATTGCCTGCTGGTCAGAATATAGACTGTATAACCATGTTGAAAAGTTATGAGGTAGGTTCTCAAAATTTTAAACATACACCTACAATATGACCCAGCAGTTTTAGTTCTAGACATTTACACAAGAGAAATGAAAAAAATGTGTCCATACAAACGTGTACATGAAGGTTTATAGCACTTTATTGGCAATTACCCCAAACTGGAATTAACCAAGATGTCCATTAACAGGTGAATTGGTAAGTGAAGCAACGGAGTGCTTGCTACTCAGCAATGAGAAGGAATGGCATGTCCTGGAGGAGGCAGGTCCTTGACAGCTCAGAGGCCAGGAGCTTAGAGGTGCAGCCAGACTCCCCAAGGCTTCCCATGGGTCCCCCTCACTCAGGAAAACCTGACCTTCTCTCTGCGGCCAGAGGCCCTCTGCTTGGACGTTCTGCTCTGCAGGAGACCTCCCCCCACTCACCCCTTACTCACTTGGCCGGGACTGTGCAGACCTCTCTGTTGTTCCTCAAATTTGCAGGGCCTGTGCCCGTCACATGTGCTGTTCTGGAATGTTCTTCCACAGAGAACTACACTGGTCCCTTTCTTCCTGCATCAGGTCTTTATTCAAACTTCACTTTGTCATGAGACCTCCTTCGCTACCCATGGCAGACTAAATACTGGCCACAGAGAGGTCCAGGTCCTAATCCTTGGGGTCGGTGGATATTTCCCCCAAGGACAAAGGGACTTGGCAGATGTGATTAGGGTATGGATCTCGAGACGGGGAGATGGTCTGGATTATCCAGGAGGGCCCTGAAAGTCCTCTGCCATGTCCCCATGAGAGGGAGGCAGAGGGAGAATGGTGACAGAAGGAGCAGGTGCCGTACTGCGGGCCGTGAAGCTGGAGAAAGAGCCAAGGGAGCTGGGAGAGGCAGGGCAGCCTTCCCTGGAGGCTCCAGAAGGGCCAGCGCTGTGGCACCTTGACGTCAGCGCATCGACGGAGGCTGAGACTTCTGAACTTCAAAACTATGAGGGAATAAATAGGTATTGTTTTAAGCCACAAAGTTTTTTGTTTGCTTGTTTACTATGGCAGCCACAGGATATTAATAAGCCACCATATTAAAACTGCTATTCCCACACCTGGAATTTCTGCCTTACTTCCCTGCCTCAGTCTCCCTCAGAGCCTGTAAAGGAAAAACTCAGTTTTTCTCCTGTGTAGGGAAATACCCTAATCTGTCTTTCTTTCTCGTGAGTCTCATTCACACAAAACACTTTACTTCTGACATTTATGGTCACTAGATATGTGGAGGTTTTCCCCCTATGCACTAAACCATTCTCTGTGGTGCCAGCTGGCTGTCCTGCACTTTAACTCAGTTCTGACACTACGTATCCAGAGACGGGGTCAGATCCCACAGGGTAAGGGCTCAGTCTCCTAAGGCTGCCCATCCCCCCAACACATACACACACTTCAGATGACAGTCCTAAGTCCAAGTTGTCCCCCGGGCTTCTGACCAACTGACTATAGGTCAGGGATTCCAACAATCCCTCCTTGGGTTCAATTAACTTGCTAGAGCAGCTGACAGAACTCAGAGAAATGCTTACCCACATATACCAGTTTATCCAAGGCTGTTATCAGGACACAGATGACCGGCCGGATGACGAGACACAGGATGAGTTCTGGGAGAGTCCTGAGCACAGGAGCTTCTGTCCCCGTGGAGTTGGGGTGCGTCACCCTCCTGCTGTGTGGTTGTGTTCACTGACCCAGAAGCTCTGGGATCCCCCTACTGGTGGGATTTCATGGAGCTTCCTCACAGGGGCATGACTGGTGATTAATCCATTTCCAGCCCCTCTCGCCTCTGGGGAGACGTTGGGGGTGGGGCCGAGAAGCCCAAGCTTCTGATCAGGGCTTGGTCTCTCTGGTGACCTGCCCCACCCAGGAGCCACCCAGGAGGTACCCAGAGTCACCCCATTACAACAAGAGATGCTCCTTGTGCTCTTTTCACTCAGGAAGTCACAGAGGTTGTAGGAGCAGAGCCCAGTGCATACATTTTTTTCTGTTATCTCTCAGGGCCCTAATCAGCATCTGGCACACTGTATATGCTACTCAGCCATCTTGTTTATTGCATGTCTGTCCTGAGTAGACAACACACTCGGAGAGGGCGGTGGTCCTTGGTCTGTTCCATTCGCGCTGTATGCCTACCTCCTGGTAGATAGCAGGGCTCTCAGCAAATTATGTGTCAGGATTCAGCTGTTGAAAAAATGCGTAAAAGATTTTAACATTTAGAACAGTGCAAGAAATAATTACCAAACACCCAGTGGGCCTTGTCTGTAGCAGCTGGAGCTTGCTGCCCCCTCGAGTGCACCGGCCATTCTTGTGAGTGTGGTTGGTGTGTTTCCAATCTATTTCACATGGCTCACACCCATGCTGCATGGGGTCAGAGTGTGCACTCACACCCGTGGAGCCACACTGTGACCTGTTTTTCTTCACTCATGTCACGTTTTTGAGAGTCTGCAGTAGAGGCTCACACAGACGTGGCTGATTCCTTTTCCCTGCTGTGCAATGTTCCACTGTAAGAACACATCAGATCTTATTCATCCATTTCCTCGTGGATATATGAAGCAGGGTCTGGGCAGGAAACAGATGATGCTCAAAACAAAAAGGAACTGAAGGAACAAACTCTTTAGAAAGGAGTGAGCAGGGCCAAGGAAGAGACCTTTCTCGCTGAGTGCAGTGTGGGGCCTGGCTGGTCCGGCTGTTCTCAGACAGAGTTTTACCTGAGAAGGAGGGCGTGATTATTTAGATCTGCAAGTGAATGTACCTCCCAAAAGAACTTACCCAGAGTTACCTCCTGGAGAGTCACCTCGGAGGACTCGCCACAGGGCTTTCTTTACACAGTGCCATCCCTGCAGTTTTGTCAATGAGACCCTATTGAACAGGCTGCAATTCACAGGAAAATGTAGGACAGAGGTCTCGGCACAGCCTCAGCACATTCCTTGTTAGGCGTCTATACTTCTCTCCTTACCCGCCAGGCCTGGCCCACCCGCCCCACAGAGGAGGCCAGGGCTGCCTGGGCCCTGGGGACACCTGGCAGGGGAACTGCAGAAAGAGTTCTCTTCTGCAAAGAGAACATAAGTGCCCGCCTTTTTCTCACTTCCTCTTTTGAGCCTGAGAATGCTGGCCTCCCAGTGGACAGCAGCTATTTATGGGCCTTGGCTGCTCTGTTCGAAACCCTAGTCCCTCCCTAGAGGAAAGAGTGGTGGGAAGGGGAGGGGGTGGCAGGTGACCTTGCCTTTGGCCTGGGGTGCAACAGGCCCAGGTGTGGCAGTTACGGTATCAATGAAACCCACTCTGGAAGGTCAGAGTGGTTCTGGCAGGTTCCCTATCAGATAGGCACTGTGCACGCTGTATTTATAGATGCTCAGGGTGTAGGTTGGGACTGTTTGTTGGACAACAACATCCACTCTCCCGGATTTTGACAAAAGGAGAAACTGAGGACCAGGAGGTTCCATGACTGGTCTGAAGTCACACGCTTCTCCTACCTGTAGCAATGCCAAGGGTCTCGGGTCTTTCTTATTTCCCCTCCCCCCCGACAAGCCCTCATGGTCCTGTCACTGCATTTTACACCAGCTCAGACCAGTGTCTGCCCTTCTACCATCCACTTATGTTGATGTCCTTCCCCTTCCCCTAAACCTGGACTGTGAGCTCTGTGAGCACAGGAACTTTGATTTATGCCAGCACCCTTGTGCACAGTAGGTGCTTAATTAATGCTTGTGGATGGAGCAAGTAAAAACTCTGCTTCCAAGTCTGCGTGTCGTCTCTAAGAGGGCCGGGGTCCCTGGGCAGGAGAGCTCAGAGCCACGCAGGAACTTGGGCTCCTTTCTGGGCTTAATGAAACTTTGTAACAGCCCCACTAGGAGAGCACTGGCCCCGGAGTCAGATGCTGTGGAAGAAAATCTCTGCTCTACCATGCCCGAAACTATGGGCAAATGCTCAGTTTCTCTAAGCCTTGACTCCCTTGTCTGTAACAAAGGGGCCATGACAGCATCAACCTTTCTCTGAGGTTGAAGCATTGTAAAATAACATTTGTGCCTGGCACATAGTAGTTGTTCAATTCTTTGTGGTCCCTTATTATTCACCTACTGCTCACCCAGCCCACACACACACCCCATCACTTTCACTGTGAGGCTCCCCCCTCCCTCTCCGGCTCTGACTGCTTGCAGACAGGAATGCCAGAGGCCTTGACACTGAAACCAGCCCATTGCCTGCTTCCTTCTCTCATTCATGCAGCAATTGTGTGTGTCATGCCTTTCAGTGCTGGCATAGCTCCAGGGACCAGGACAAGGACATCAAGATGAAGCCCCTGGGCTCCTGGAGCTTACCTGGGGAAACAGATGACCTATGCGTAAGCAGGTGGACAAACCGGCTCCTCCTAAGCAGTAGTGCTCAGAGGAAATACAACAGGTCAAAATGGTAGGGAGTGACTGGGATGGGGCCTCTGGCCAAGGTGGTTCGGAAGGCCCCCCAACTGAGGATGGGCTGCTGGAGCCCAGACCGAGTTGTGCAAAGAGCCGGCAGCTGAGTGGCCCCAACAAGGAGAGCAGCAAAGGCCCTCAGGTGGGCCGGTGTCAGGCACACCTCCCAGAGGGCGGAGGAAGAGGTGGGACAGGGGAGCAGGGCGGCAGTGGGCTGCCTGCGTGGGGCTTTATCTAGGTCCTGCTCCTGGCTTTGCGCTGCTCCCTGCTCAGGATGCCTGCGAGTCAGCGGACTGCTCACGTGCGAGCTCGTGGAGCCGCACTGTGGGGCCCAGCCCGGTGCTCTCAGGAAGGCCCTGGTTCACTGGCTCTCCTTCCTCGAATAGGGTGCCTCCACCCAGCAGAATCCAAAGGAGCTACAAGATTGAGGTTTTTGCTTGTTTTTAATTTCCAGGCTTCTTTGTTGAATTTATTCATTCAACAAATATTTGTAAAATGTATATTGTCACTGAATAGGTTACTGGACTCTGTGGAGAAATGAGACACTAATGCCCTCCGGCAGCCCAGAGCCTGGAGGATTCAGTGCCTCAGCTATCCTACCTGCACAATGCGCAGGTTAGACCTGACCTCGGTAAGGCGATACTTCTCTTTCAGAGTCACATGATGATGGAGAAGGGAATATGTCTGCCCAACATCACAGGTACAACAGAGGGCTTCGGAGAGGGGCAGAGACAGAGAGAGACACAGAGAGACAGAAAGGTGGAGAGAGGGTTCTTTGGGGGCCTAAATTTAAGATACAACAAGTTGTCGAGTCTTGGCCCTCTGTCGCCCGCCCACCCTGGCTGCAGCCAACCCCCGAACTACAAGCTACTAGATCAGCAGCCCACTCTTCCTTCCGGAGCTGCAGTGAGAGAAGTACTTTCAACAGCCTTCTCTGCCTCCCACCCAGAAACCCGGGCCAGCAGGCTGGTGACGATCTGCCGGGCTGCACTCTTGGTTAACGATTTCTCTGCTCACAGCCAAGGGGTGAGGCAGGCTCACCAGAACCGCTTTTTTTCCCCAAGAGTCCTTCTTTTATTCTCTGAGAATTGCCTGGGCACGTGGGAGGAGCACTCAGGGGCAATGTTGATGTGTTTGGGCATGGAGGCTGATCACGCAGCAGTTCTATGACCTTAAGCAAGTCTGTGTACCTCTCTGACCCTCAGGCTCCTCTTCAGTGAACTAGAAATACTAACAAACGAATCCCTGAGAAGATTAAGGTCTGCAAAGTGCCTGGCACACAGTAAGCCAGTAATAGGTGGCAAGTACTATCATTAGTAGAAATGTAGGAACATTGTGTGTTAAAAAGAATGACATTCCCTCCAGGGGAGCCACCTGAGTTTAGCTGATGCAGCACCTCTGCTGGCTCAGGGTGGCTTCAGGCCACCAGCCACCTGCAGAGAAAAGTATGTTCGCCAGCAGCTCAGACGCTCACACCTTGCGCCTTCCCACCACGACATGCCCTGCTGTCACACCCATTCCTTCCCAGCGCGTGACTGCTGGCCTCCGGGAAGCACCTCCTCCTCCTGATGGCCAGTGAACATCTGTGCACCACCTCACTAGCAAGAGTGAAAAAAGCAGGTTAAAGCTACCAGGTATCATTTCTCATGTGTTAGATCGCCACAAGTCTGACCCTACATGCAACAGTCTGATGCTATTCCATGCAGGTAAAGACATGCGGGAATACAGATAGTCCCACGCTGCCTGTGAAAGTGAATATTAGTGCGACCAGTTTGGCAATATCTACTGAAACTGGGAAAGTGCACACCCCACAGTTCAGAGGTCCTGTCTGTGAACATCCACCCAAGAAAGACTCTGAGTCGTTTGCACAAAGAGGCCTGCACTGCTCTGGCCAGAACAGCATTGCTCATAACAGCAAGGAATAGGTCCAGCATCCCTCAGCAGAGGAGGGCAGTCAGAGTAGGTGTGGAATGCCATACAGCAGTTAAAAGGAACAAACCAGCTGTATATGAATTCATACGGGTTGATCTCAACAATGTTGGTTGAAAACAGGAAGATGCATAATGATATATATAGAACACTATTTTTATAAAATCCTTAAAATAACTCAGGCAAAATAGTGCTAACTACTGTATTATTCATAGATAAACACATACTTATAAAGGTATAAAAGTAAACTTGGAAGATAGAGACGTATTGATGATGATGGTTCTGTCTGGTGAGGCGAGGAGAGGACAGGGGATTTCAGAGCTTTTATTGTATTGTTTTCTTTCTTAAAAGAAATAAGGTGAATATGCTAACCTTTAACAAAGAATTCTTCATGATGAAAATGGGGGTTTTGTTATATTATTCATGGTTATTTTCTATATATATTTCAGTAACGGAAAATTTAAAAAGTTCTTCTTCACAGAAAATGCTGACTAAGAAAGGTAAGAGGGATGACAGGTTTAGAAAGTCATTCAAAAACAAGACACGGTCGTCTTATTTACTTGCAGCAAGTAAAGGGGCAGGATTTATATTCGAAGCTCTGCCTCCCCGAAGGCAGGCTTAGCCATGGCTTACATACACATTGATTTCCGCTGGCCACACTTACTGCGACAGGCTCCTGTCAAGCTCATCCTCTTACAGCTGGTCTGTAACATACGAATGGCCCAGACCAAGCTTGAGACCTTTGTCTTACCTAAAAATCCCCCCTGAGATTTTTCACTCCTCATTCTTTTTTTTAATTGAATTTATTTATTTATTTACATTGATTTTAAGGGGTGACATGGGCTAATAAAATTGTACAGGTTTCAGGTGTACACTTCTACAACACACCATCTATATGTTGTATGTTTACCACCTAAGTCAAGTCTCCTTCCATCACCCCTTTACCTTATTCTACATGCCCTTGACCCCCTTCTTTCTGCCAATCACTGTACTGTCATTCAATGTATGAGTCTTTCTTTGTTTTGTTTGCTTAATTCCTTCACCCTTCTCCCCCGGCCCCTGACCCCTCCCCTCTGGCAGCTGTCAGTCTGTTCTCTGTTCCTGTGAGTCTGTCTCCATTCGGCTGGTTAGTTCAGTTTGTACATTAGATTCCACACGTGACTGAGATCATATGGTATTTGTCTTCCTCTGACTGGCTTGTCTCACTTAACATAATGCTCTCCAGGTTCATCCATGCTGTCACAAAAGGTAAGATTTCCTTCTTTTTTACTTCTGTGTAGTATTCCATTGTATAAATTGTCCATTGATGGGCACTTGGGCTACTTCCAAAGCTTAGCTATTGTAAATAATGCTGCAATGAACATAGGGGTGCATATATTATTTTGAATTAGTGTTTCAGGTTTCTTCATATTCTCAGAAGTGGAATTGCTAGGTCATAAGGCAGTTTCATTTTTTATTTTTTTGCATTAACTAAACACTTTCCACAGTGGTTGCACCAATCTGCATTCCCACCAACAGTGCACAAGGGTTCCCCTTACTCCACATTCCTTTTTTTTTTTTTTTTTAGGGAAGAAGTTTTATTTTTATTTATTTATATTTTTAATAGTTGTCCCATTTCTCCCCCTTTACTCCCCTCCACCCCACACACCCCTCATTCCCCGCACTGTAGTTTTTGTCCATGGGTCATACACATAAGTCCTTTGGCTTCTACATTTCCTGTACTATTCTTAACCTCCCCCTGTCTGTTTTCTACCTACCATTTATGCTACTTATTCTCTGCACCTTTTCCCCCTCTCTCCCCCTCCCACTCCCCTGTTGATATCCCTCCATGCCTTATATAAATCCCTTTAACATTTCATATAATAAAGCCTGGGTGATGATGAACTCCTTGAACTTGACCTTATCTGGGAAGCACTTTATCTGCCCTTCCATTCTAAATGAAAGTTTTGCTGGATAGAGCATTCTTGGATGTAGGTCCTTGCCTTTCATGACTTGGTATACTTCTTTCCAGCCCCTTCTTGCCTGAAAGGTCTCTTTTGAGAAATCAGCTGACAGTCTTACGGGAACTCCTTTGTAGGTGATTGTCTCCTTTTCTCTTGCTGCTTCTAAGATTCTCTCCTTATTTTTAATCTTGGGTAATGTCATTATGATGTGCCTTGGTGTGTTCCTCTTTGGGTCCAACTTCTTTGGGACTCTCTGAGCTTCCTGGACTTCCTGGAAGTCTATTTCCTTTGCCAGATTGGGGAAGTTCTCTTTCATTATTTGTTCCAATAAGTTTTCAATCCCTTGGTCTTCCTCTTCTCCTTCTGGCACCCCTATAATTCGGATGTTGGAACATTTAAAGATATCCTGGAGGTTCTTAAGCCTCTCCTCATTTTTTTGAATTCTTGTTTCTTCATTCTTTTCTGGTTGAATGTTTTTTCTTCCTTGTGGTGCACACTGTTGATTTGAGTCCCAGTTTCCTTCCCATCACTATCGGTTCCCTACACATTTCCCCTCATTTCATTGAGTGTATCCTTCATTTTTTCTTCTAATTTGTGACCAAGTTGGGTCCTTCTGTGCCAGTTCCCGGGTGGGCGGGCCTGTGCAGGTCCAAGTCCCTGTGGGTCTCTCCAATGAACTCTCCTGTGAGGCCGGGAGTTCCTCCCACTGCCGCCTCCACCCCCACAGGTGTTTTCAGTCGGTGGTTTGAGGTTTTATTTCCCTGTGTTGGTGGGTTGCGTGGTCTGTTCTGCTCCCCAACTTTTTCTCCCGGTTTATCTGTGCGCGAGTGAGGGTTGCCCAGTCCACCAGTCTCAGCCCCGCTGGGTCCGGGTCGGCCAGCCTTGGGTTTCACTGAGTGCACCAGCCCCGGGGCCTCTCTGGGCAGCTGCAGCGTTGCCCCCACCGCTCCACAAACCGCGCTCCACAAACCGCACTCCACAAACCACTGTCTTGCTGTGCACTCTCCACCCAGCTCTGCTTCGCTTACTGGTCTGGATGAATGTGTCTTCTTTAACTCCCTGGTTGTGGGACTTCCATACAGTTCGATTTTCTGTCAGATCTGGTGGTTTTTTGTTTTTAAATTGTTGTCCCTCTTTTGGTTGTGCGAGGAGGCACAGTGTGTCTACCGATGCCTCCATCTTGGCTGGAAGTCCAGCCCTTTCTCCACATTCTCGCCAGCACTTGTTGTTTGTTGATTTATTGATGATAGCCATTCTTACAAGTGTGAGGTGATGTCTCATTGGGATTTAATTTGCATTTTTCTGATGATTAAATATCCTTTCATATGTCTATTGGCCATCTGTGTGTCATCTTTGGAGACCTGTCTGTTCAGGTCCTTTGCCTATTTCTTTGCCTGTTTCTTTTGTGTGTGTGTGCTGAGTTTTATAAGCTCCTTATAAATTTTGAATATTAAGCCCTTATCAGATGTATTGGTGACTATATTCTCCCATTCAGTGGGTTGTCTTTTCATTTTGTTGATGGCTTCCTTTGCTGTGAAAAACCTTTTTAATTGGATGAAGTCCCATTTATTTTTTCTTTTGTTTTCCTTGCCTGAGGAGTTATAAAAAATATTGCTGTGAGAAATATCTGAGATTTTACTGTCTATGTTTTCTTTTGGATTTTTATAACTTCAAGTATAACATTTAAGTCTTTGATCCATTTTGAGTTTATTCTTATGTATGATGTAAGAAGGTGGTCTAGTTTCATATTTTCACATGCATCTGTCTACTTTTCCCAGCAGCATTTATTGAATACACTACCTTTATCCCATTGTAGGTTTTCACCTGCTTTGTCAAGTAATTAAGTACAGAGTCATGTGTTTATTTCTGGTCTTTCTATTCTGTTCCATTCATCCATGTTCTGTTTTTATGCCAGTACCATGCTGTTTTGATTACTATGGCCTTGTAGTATAGATTGATATTAGTTAACATGATTCCTCCAACTTTATTCTTCTTTCTCAAGATTGCTGTGGCTCTTCAGAGTCTCTTATGGTTCCATAAAATTTTGAGGTATTTGTTCTTGTTCTGTGAAATATACCATTGGAATCTTATAGGAATTGCATTGAATCTAAACGTATATTGAATCTAAAGGTATGGTATTAATTCTTTCTATTCATGAACATGGCGTATGCTTCCACTTATTTGTATCTTCTTCAATGTCTTATAATTTTCCAAGTACAAGTCTTTTACATCCTTGTTAAATTTATTCCTAGGTATTTTATTTTTTGCAGTGATTGTAAATGGGATTGTTTTCTTAGTTTCCCTTTCTGATATATAAAATTGCAACTTATTTCTGGATATTTACTCTGTATCCTGCTACTTTACTGAATTCATTTATCAGTTCTAGTAGTGTTTAGATGGAATCTTTAGGGTTCTTTATATACAGTATCATGTAATCTGGAAATAATGACAGCTTTTCTTCTTCCTTTCCAATTCGAATGCTTTTTCTTTCTTCCTCTTGTCTGAATGCTGTGGCTAGGACTTTCAGTACTCTGTGAATAAGAGTGGTAAAAAGGACAACCCTGTCTTGTTCCCAATCTTGAAAGAAAAGCTTTTGTTTTTTTCATTTTTTTAAAGAAAGGCTTTTAGTTTTTACCCATTGAGTATGATGTTGGCTGTGGGTCTGTCATATATGGCCTTTATTATGTTGAAGTATGTTCACTCTGTTCTCACTTTGCTGAGTTTTTAT
This sequence comes from Micronycteris hirsuta, assembly GCA_004026765.1. Taxonomy (NCBI): domain Eukaryota; kingdom Metazoa; phylum Chordata; class Mammalia; order Chiroptera; family Phyllostomidae; genus Micronycteris; species Micronycteris hirsuta. The sequence goes on along the minus strand of PVJI01022306.1, from coordinate 5,303 downwards.
CATAAATGGGTGCTAGATTTTATCAAATGCTTTTTCTGTAGGTATTATTTATGAGGTCTATCACATTTATTGATTTGTGGATATTGTAGCAACCTTGCATCCCAGGAATAAATCCTACTTGATTATGATTTATCATGTTTCTAATGTATTACTGGATCTGTTTTGCTAACATTTTATTGAGGATTTTAACATCTATGTTCATCAGCCTATAATTTTCTTTCTTTGTTGTGTCTTTATCTGGTTTTGGAATTCAAATAATGTTGGCATTGTAAAATAAGCTTGGGAGTCTTTCCTCCTCTTGAAATTTTTGCAATAGTTTGAGAAGGAGAGGTGTTAGTTCTTCTTTGAATATTTGGTAAAATTCACTTGTGAAGCCATTTGGTCTAAGACTTTTGTTTATTGGAAGTTTTTGGATTACTGTTTCAATTTCACTAGGTGTAATTTGTATATTCAGATTGTATGTTTCTTGAAATTTATCCATTTTTTCCAGGTTGTCCAATTTGTTGGCATATAGTTGTTCATAATATTTTCTTACAATCCTTTGTATTTCTTTGGTGTCAGTTGTTATTTTTCCTTTTTCATTTCTGATTTTATTTATTTGGGTTCTCTCTCTTTTTTTCTCAATGAGCCTGGTTAAAGGTTTGTCAGTCTTATTTATCTTTCCAAAGAATTAGCTCTTTGCTTCATTGATCTTTTGTATTTTTTAAGACTCTATTTTGTTTATTTCTGCTTTGATCTTTATTATTCCCTCCCTTCTACTCACTTTGTGCTTTGTATGTTGTTGTTTCCACTTCTTTTAACTGTAAAGTTAGATTGTTTGAGCCTTTTCTTGTTCCATGAGACAGGCCTAATATGCTATGAATTTTCCTTTTAGGACTTCTTTCTCTGTGTACCATAGACTTTGAGTTGTTGTGTTCTCATTTTCATTTATTTGGGCCCTTTTAGGTATCTTTTGATTTCTTCCTTGATCTCATTGTTAATGTGTTCACTGTTTAGTAACATGTTATTTCACCTCCATGTCCTTGTGTGTTTTTCAGTTTTTTTCTTGTGACTGATACCTAGTTTCATACCGTTAAAGTCAGAAAAGATGCTTGATATGATTTCAATCTTTTGAAATTTATTGAGACTTGTTTTGCATTCTAACATGTGGTCTATCTTAGAGAATGTTCCATGTGCACTTGAAAAGAATGTATATTCCTCTGCTTTGGGTTATAATGCTCTGAGGATATCAATTAAGTCCATCTGATCTAGTATATCATTTAAAGCTGCTGCTTCCTTGCAGATTTTCTGTCTAGAAGATCTATTCAATGATGTCAATGGGGTGTTAATATCCCTTACTACGACTGTATTACTGATGATCAAGATTTGCTTTACACATTTAGGTGCTCCTAGGTTGGGTGCATAAAAGTTTACAGGAGTTACATCCTATTGTTGGATTGCTCCCATTACCACTATGTAGTGTCTTTGTTTGTCTCTTACTGTAGCCTTTGTTTTAAAGTCTGTCTTGTCAGATATAGATATATTGATATCCCAGGTTTTCTTTTCATTTGCATGAAATATGTTTTCCATCTCTCTATGTTTAGTCTGTGTGTATTTGTTCTGAAGTAGGTTTCTCAGAGACAGAATATATGAGTATATGGGTTTTCTTTTCTTATCCAGTCAGCTACCTTATGTCTTTTGATTGGAGCATATAAGCCATTCACATTTAAAGTGATTATTGATAGGTATGTATTTATTGCCATTTTTTTCAACTATCTACCTCTGTTTCTTCTCCTTCTCCTTTTCCTTCTTCCTCCACCTCCTTTTCTTCACCCTCCTCCTCTTTCTCTTCTTCCTCCTTCCTCTTCCTGTACTTCCCCTCTTCTTCCTCCCATCCTCCTCCTCCTCCTTCTTGTCTTCATCTTCTCCATCATCTTGTTCTTCTTTCTCCTTCTCCTTCCCTTTCCCTGTCCCTTTCTATTCCTCCTCTCCTCCTCCTTCTTCAACCAGGCCCTTTAACATTTCTTGTAATACTGGTTTGGTGGTAATAAAGTCTTTTAGGGTTTTTTTTTTCCTGGAAAGCTCATTATTTCTCCTTCAATTTTAAATGGTACTGTGTAAAGTAGTCCTGGTTGTGGGTCCTTGCTTTTCATTACTTTGAATATTTTATTCCAATCTTTTATGGCCCGAAATGTTTCTGTTGTGAAATGAGCTGACAGTCTGATGGGAGCTCCTTTGTAGGTAACTAACTGCTTTTCTCTTGCTGCTTTTTAGATTCTCTCTTTAACGATTGCTATTTTAATTGTGATGTGTCTTGGTGTGGATCTCTCTGGTTCACGTAGTTTGGGACTCTCTGTGCTTCCCGGACTTGAGTGTCTTTTTCCTTCACCAGGTTAGGAAAGTTTTTGGTGATAATTTTTTCAAATATGTTCTCAGTCCCTTGCTCTTTCTCTTCTCCTTCTGGTACACCCCTATGATGTGGAGGTTGTTATGCTTCATGATGTCTCAAAGGTCCCTTAAACTTCCCTCTTTCTTTTTAGTTCTTTGGACTTTTTGCTGTTTTTATTGTGTGTTGTTTTCTGCCTTGTCTTCCAAATCACTCATTTGATCCTCTGCTTCATCTAACCTCCTTTTTATTCCTTCCAGTGTATTCTTGATGTCAGATATGGTATTCTTCATTTCTGCTGGTTCTTTTTCATGGCTTTTACATCCCTTTTCACATGTCATAGTTCTCACTAATGTCCTTGAATATCTTTATAACCATTACTTTGAACTCTGTATTTGATAAATTGCTTGCCTGCATTTCTTTTAGCTATTTTTCTGAAGATTTCTCCTGTTCTTTCATTTGAGGCCTTTTTCTTTGTCTCCCCATTTTGTCTGCCTCTTGTGTTTGTTTCTATGCATTAGGTAGATCTGCTATGATTCCCAGTCTACACGGGGTGGCCTTATATAATAGGCATCCTGTGGGACCCAGTAGTGAAGTCTCTTTGGTCACCTGACCTGAGTGCTCTAGGAATATCCCTTCTGTGAGTTGTGCAGCCCCTCCTGTTATAATTGAGTCTTTCTTGCTGTTAGCTCATTTGTGTGTGGAATCAACACTCAGGCTGGCTGACTGTAAGGCTCAACTTACAGTCGATACTGACCCAGTGCGGGAGATACTGTGCAGGTGCTGACCACCATACACAAATTCATCTCAGCTGGGTTCAGTGCCTGCTGAGCTCTCCCTTTGGATGTGCTCTTTGTGAAGCTTATTGGATCCTGCTCTGTTGTCTGAAGCTGGCCACTGGGGTATGTTGGTTCTGGGCCTCTTAGGAGGTACTTTGGTGCAGACCAGTGTCAGACACTGTGTGTGTCTGGGCCTTGGCATCCTGCTTGAAGTTAAGTGTTATCCACAGTTTGTGGCTGCATCTCTTGGACTTGGATGCTTGCAAAAAGAACCAAGTTGCACACCAAAGCTGGGTTTTACCAGCACCAGGCCCTGGTGCAGGTCAGCAAAGTCCCAAGGCACCTCAAGATCTGCCTCCACCTGTCACCGCCTGCTGGCTGCCTATTAGGCTCAATCACTGAAGGAGCATCTGGTGGGAGGATAGGGCTTGTGGATCTCCTTTGAGAGAAAGGTGCCATTCAGGCTTCAGAAAAAAATGGTTGGTGTAGTCCCTAGCCTGGTGCCACCAAACTCAGTCTGTCCCAGAATCTGCCCCCACCTCAGCAGAGCACAGCCACTAGGAGTCAGGTGGGTAGGGCCTCCAGAGCCCTGACATCAGGTCTGCTGGAAGTTGGGAGGGTGGTTCTATTGAATCGCCAATGTGGTGAATGTGCCCACCAAGTTCAAGGAAAAGTGGGTGCTTTTCACACTCAAAAGCCAGACAAGTCAATCACTGACACCCCCTGAGTCTGCCCAGACCTCTACACCCTGGCCAAGGCAGCTGACTCCTCAACAGGTCCTAAGCTCTAGGACCTGTAGGGTGGGGCAAGATAGAGCCCCGAGGGTGAGGCTATTTCTTTCTCCCAGGCTGATGCCACACAGAGGCAAGTATTCCAGCCAAGAAAGATGGTGTCTATAGTATGGGAGAGTGACTCAGCACAGGGAACCTGGTGGCTGTTTCTTCACCTCTCTCCCCAGAGACACAAACCCTAGTCTTTCCTCATACAACTTTAGTCTGCTCTGCCCTTGCTCCACTGGAGCCCAAAGTGAGTGGCTACAAACAGGTTTTGTGCATTGGCCCTTTAAGTGGGTGCCTGTGGCTTCAACAGACTCCATCTCTCCCTGGTGGAAAGAATCTGTGCTGATTTTCACAGCCAGATGTTATGTGGGAATCTTCCTAGCTCAGAGCCTGGCTTTAGAGCACTGTTTTGGGTTTAGACCCCACACTTCTCATGGAGAAACCCCTACAGTGGAGATATCCCTACAGAACCTCAGCCACTGCCCATGGGAGTGGGGCCAGACCTTTTTGCATTTCTGCCCTTCCTTCCAGTTTTGATGTGACTTCTTCTACAAATCTTTGGTAGTAAGACTCCTCTTCAGCTAGTCTTAAGTTCGTTATTCAGGATGATTGTTCTTTAATTTAGTTGTAATGCCAGTTTGGTCCTAGAAGAAGGTAAGTGTAGCTCGCACCGCCATCTCCACCACCATCTTGAAATTGCAACTTCACATCTCTTTCTTGAGGGAATAGGGATGAGGGCTGTCCCTCTGTAACTGGTTCCTGCTGAACATGGATGGACTGTGTGTTTGGACATGGTGCAGTGAAAGTCTCTGGCTGCCTGGCTTATGAAAGCCTTGGGGTCCCCTAGGTTCTGGGGGTCGTGAGGACAGGAGTGCTTGAAGAGAGCTCTACTCTAACAGGAGACGTGCATCACATGGGGTGAGGCAGCAGTGGGAAGAACCAAGGAGATGGAGGTCCTGCCCCCCACGAACTCACACTCTGGTGGGGCTCCAATGAGCAAGATGGACCAGGGTGACAGTCTCCCTGAGGACAAAGGAGCCAGCAAGGGAGTGAAGGGGAGGTGCTATCATATTGGAATCTCTTCCCATAAAATGCAGGACACCGACCGAGCCATGGTTTTTATTCAGGAGTCACCTATTGAGCTGCTAGGACAGGTAGGATCTGGGCAGGAAGTGACCCTGTGGAGAGGGCGAGCCCAGTGGATGAAGCCCAGTGACCCCAGATGCGACAGGTCTACATAACACCCCGTCGGCATCCCACGGTTTCTCAGCCACACTGATGCTTGCTGCCAGGTGGCTGAGTAAAGAGCTGCACCTGGTAAGGCGTCTGGGCCCGGGGAGGGGGCTGGACATGGCCTTCTGCATCTGCTCCCCTGGGGCA
>PVJI01022305.1:0-25508 GCA_004026765.1 Micronycteris hirsuta | reverse complement strand
GGCCCCCCAACCCCAGGCCGGGATCCAAGCGGAAGAAAACTCTGCCTCTTCATGGGTCTTTGATTGGCTGACAAGCCAAGCCCACCCTTTAATAGGATTTAACAGGGAAGGAGGACTCATTCTCATTGCGTTGCGGGGTCTTATTTGACTAGGCTTCGAGAAGTTAGCTGGGAGCACCCAGGCGCTAAGCCCAAAGTGGGGCCTGGCGCAAGTCACTGAGTAATCAGAGATCCTGGCTTTTTGATGTTTTACTCTTAAGCCCCTTTGTGTAAGCTACTTTGTGTAAGCCCCACTAAGAGACGCGATTCTGCCCCCAATTTTCTATAGCTGTACCCTCCCAGCAGGAATTTCTGAGCCAGGTTTCTCTCGCTCAAAATGAGTGTAGTTCCTAATTTTATCCATGGAGGACCAGGGGGTTATAAAGGGGTGTGGCTAGTCACCCACCAGCCCTTACTACTTAACCAACACATTGGTCGAGTGACAACCTTACTTTAACTCAGAGCCTCAGTTTAACTATCTGTGAAATGGGAAGACAATTAAAAAAAAAACTTACCTGACACTATCGTTGTGAGGATTAACTGAGAGAACATAAATTGATTGCCCAGAACATTCATAATTAAGGTCTCCCCTCCCAATGCTTGCATTTCTCATTGTTTCAGACTGAGGGAACTGTGACCCAGAGAGGCAAAATGATTGGCTTGAGGTTACGCAGCACTAAGACCCAGAATAAAACCCAGGCTTCTGTCCTCCAAATGACAGCTGTTTAAGAAAGGAGAAACAGGAAGGACTTTCTTATTACCTGAGTTTCTTAATTTGTGTTCACAGACCCCCAACCTAGTCTGGGGACAGGTTTTGGAGGGGTCCATGAATTTGCATAGGAAAAAAAATTACATCTTTATTTTTCACTCTCCCCTGGTTGAAATTTGGCATTTTTTCAGTAAAGAATGTAACTGACCACAGTAGTAGTACATGTGACTCTGTCACCAATAGAAATCACAGGGATATTCCATATCGCATTACAGATGTTGTAGACCCCTTGAAATATCATGTAATCTCATCTCTATTTTAAAACCATGGTAGTCATTAGACCCTTCATTGTATCTTATGATTTAATGAATTAACGAGGAGCACAAATATTACTATAGCACATGCTTGCTTTTTCCATATTTTAATAACAAAATTTCAATATAATCACTTTTGTTTGTAACCAAAAGTATTTTATTTTATGCATTTAAAAGATATTGTTTCCTGAGGAAAGGTTTATGGACTTCACGAGATCATCAAACAGGTCCGTAGCATAAAAAGTGTTAGGAATACTTGTCTTACACAGAGAACTCGTGGTTACCAGAGGGGGAGGGGAGTTGGAAGACTGGATTTTTGAAAGATGGGAAAGGGGCTGGGCAAATGGGTGGAAAAGGTGAAGGAACTAAGAAGGACAAATTGCTTGTTACACAATAGTCACAGGGATGTAAAGTACAGTGTAGGGAATATAGTCAAGAATATTATAATAGTTATGTATGATGTCATATGGGTACAAGATTTATCAGGGTGATAATTTAGTTATATAATGTCCAATCACTGGGTTATATACCTGAAACTAATATGATATTGTATATCAACTGTAATTGAAAAATAAAAAATTATTTTAAAAAAGTAAAAAAATACAATCAAGGTTAAAAAAGATACTTGTCTTAAACTCTGGGCTCCGGGAGAACAAAGACCTGGTCTGTCATGTTTCTTTGTTATATCCTTATCACCCAGTTTAGTATGAGGAACACAGTAGGTGCTCAATAAATGTTTACCATATGAATAGTAAGATTCCTCCCGAACCATCCTCTACACCCCCAACTGAAGGAGCCAGTGCTGGCCCTTTTGGGGACCTAAGAGAGAGGGATATTCATGAATCTAGTTTTGGTTCAATTGTGCCACTCTTTGGTTCACAGAAGTGAATGCCATTTTAAAGGTCTGGCCCCAGGAGATCCTGGGAACCTCAGCCTCAGGAGCAGGGCCCTCTGCTGCAGGGGAATGGGGTGAGCTGTGGAAGACACAAAGGCAATTAGCGTCAGCAAGGGAACAGGCTCTGGGGTGCATTAGGTCTACAACCCCCCCTTCTCCTTCTGGTCTTTCTCCTAGTTTCTCTTCAGGGCCCCAGCAAATGGGTCCCATCTTCTCTGGTCTTCAGCAAAGACTATATTTTGGAGTTGGATGTGACCTTAAAGACCTTCTAGAACAGACCATTCCTTTTGGAGGCCCAGACTGGGCAGAACCTGAAGCCACACCATACGCTGAGGAATGAGGGCACAGGGAGCAAGATATTACTCTAGGCAAAGAACATCCTCTTCTCCCATGCCTCAGGCAGAACATGAGCAGCCTAGCTAACTATTGTATATTAGAATCCCATACTCAGTTCCTAACAGTGTCCCTGAGGCCAGAGGCCCTCTCTGACAGGGTAGGTGAAGGGGAGCCTCAAATGGAGGATGAGGGGCTGGGGATTTGATTAGGAAGACTGAGAGGAATCAGGGAAGAGCATGATGAGGGCCAGGCAGGCTTCAGAAGTCTACTTTAAGGCTGGATTCCATCTTGGGAACATAGGCAGGTTGTTTCTGGACTTATTCCCAAGCATGATTAGCCTAAGTTTTCAGATGGGAAAATTGAGGCCCTCTAGAAAGGGCCAGGGAGTCATGTTGTGAGGTACAGCAGGTTGAGGCAAAGGTACTAAGGCCGTCTGTCTCTCACACTGGCTGGCATCCTCTTGCCAGGATGACCTCTTCCTGGCCCACTCCAGGCCTTTGTCCCTGCTGCTCTCTCCTCCCTTTCACTTCACCCTGTGCTCATTGGGACTGGCTCCAGATATTGTCTCTTCTCTATGCACAGGATGCCTTGACTCAGGATCCTGCATTCTCAGCTCTGGCCCTGAGGCAAGATGTTCCCCTTTCTGGGCCACAGTCTCCTCTACCCACTTCTGACAGTGCAGTCCCAGGTCAGAACAAGAGGCATCCAAACCTCCATGCTCTTCCCAAAACATTTAACAGAATCATGCTGTATGTCCAAGATCTGGTATTCCAACCATTTCAGAGAGGAAGGAGCTTTGACAAAGGATCCACGGCAACCTTGTAGTCACCCCTGACTTCTCGCAATCCTTCTTTTTCCATATCTAAAGCCTGTCAGCCTCTGCTGCTCCTGTTCCTGCTTGTGTGCTCATCTGGTGGCAGCCGAGGAGACTTTGGCACTTACTGAGGCCGACAAAAAGCCCAAGGGAGTCAGAACTGGGAATAACTATCATATTAATTTGAAGGGGGGGATAGGATGGTTCTGTGGTGCAGTTTAAGATTGAGGCATAAACTACGTAGTAAACTAATGAAAGCCTATTGTGAACTACAGGGTTTGTCAATGAGGCAGATCAGATTCCAATTTGACAGGCAGCCAATCAATGAAACAAACATACCTGCACAATTGGAAATGGAGGATGAAAATACAGTTGATGCTTTCTGGCAGCAGCAGACAGGAGGTAGCTACCCAAAAGAGAACCTGCTACTTTACTCCAGAACTTTGTTCCTCCAGACCAAGAAGACATTCTCAATTAGAAAACCACAATTTTGTCCCATCACATCCTGACTACTACAGCATACCTTTCTCTATTCTTTTGTTTTCCCCTTCCCCATTCCTTTATTGTACATAAAGTAACTGATGTATATGCACAAGCATTTGCATTTTTAACTACAACAAATGGCCAATGGTATATTGTCTGTTTATTTTTCACATTTTTAATCCGTTTATTTATTCACACAAAAGTTTAATTTCCTTTGAAAGCTAGAAAATAACCAATCGTATGTTTTGATCAACATCAAATGGAGATGGGATGGGGATAAACACTAGTTCGGTGAAAATACCCCCTTTCTCCATCAGTGGAATGCTCATTCAGCTCTTATCTTTATATTCCAGTAAGTTATTTTGCTCTCACTGTTTAACAAAAAAAGAACAACATAAGCCCTGGCTGGTGTGGCTCAGTGGATTGAGTGCTGACCTGAGAACCAAAGGGTCGCAGGTTCGATCCCCAGTCAGGGCACATGCCTGGGTTGAGGGCCAGGTACACAGTTGGGGGTGCACGAGAGGCAACCACACATTGATGTTTCTCTCCCTCTTTTTCTCCATCCCATCCTCTCTGTCTAAAAATAAGTAAATAAAATCTTTAAAGGAAAAAGAACAGCATAAAATTCTTGCATGCTTTGTTCAATTGGAGAGTTTTAATGTTTTTTATCTGTCATTGTAAAACCAAAGACGAATTTATAATATTTTCTACATAACTGTCACATGTAGGGCAATCTGTCTTTAACTAGGGATAAGTTACTCTAAAAGAAATGAATCCTAGACAGCCTTCCCTTTATGTCCAGTGTCTTGTTGTTTAAATAAACCTCTTGTTTTAGAAGGAAAAATAAAGCCCGTCAATTCCAGCATCTTAAAAGCTCTCATAGAACAGACACATTTCTCGTGTGGAACAATTCTAATTCATTTATGTAAATACTTTACCCTTGAGCAGATGAAGAGCATAACTCTCCACTCCCTAAGCACGAGCTACACTTAGATCACAGGTAGCAAACACAAGGCCTGTGGGCCGAATCCGGCCCTCCACCTTGTTTTAACCTCCCCGCACATTGTTTCTACCCGGTGGCAGGGCCGAGCTCTTGCTTAACTGTTAAGGAGTCATTACATGTATACAGTCCTCAAATTACATTCGGCCCTTTGAAGGCAACCGCGAGGCTGATGCGGCCCCATGTGAAAATGAGTTTGACACCCCTGACTTAGGGGCTTCCTTCCAAAGTTTGAAATGAGGCAGAGGAGTAATTTTACATTGGAGAAACCTGACATACATGCCCTGAGCCAGGAGAGCACGGTTAACATTAACAGCAACAAGGTATACTGACAGCTTTGCCTTAACTATGGGAATGCAATGCGAATAGGGCTGTATCTCTGTGGTCTTCCTTCCTCAACCCATAACCCCACTCTAATCATGAGGGAAACACCACACAAATCTCAACTGAGGAAAATTCTACAAAATACCTGACCAGTACTCCTCAAATGTTGATGACTCCAGGTCATCATAAACAAGGAAAGTCTGAGAAACCGTCACAGCCAAGAGGAGTCTATGGAGACATGATGACTAAATGTAATGTGGTGTCTTGGATGGCACCCTGGAATAGACAAAGGAAATTAAGTAAAAACTAATAAAGTATGCATAAAGTATGGACTTTAGTTAACTGTGCAGAATTAACACTGGTTAACTAACTGTGACAGATGTACCACACTAATGAAAGGTGTTAACACTAAGGGAAACTGGCAGTAAAGTATACGGGGATTCGCTATTATCTTCGCAATAATTCTATATATTAAAAACTTCTAAAATTAAGAAAAAAAATTAAAAAGCCTCCTATATCCACTCCCATCACGCCACTCTCACCCTGAGGTGGATGGAGCTTTGCTCACTCTCTTCCTCCAATCCTTTCTTATGGCAGCCAGCAGAGGGCATTCTCTAAAACACAAATCTGAATCCTTCCAGCAAAGTAAGGGCGCTGGATGGAAAGTTCTGGAGGTATATGGCAGAAGACCGACCCAGATGGCTACATAAGTTGTCATTATGATCCAGAAAGAATCTAGGAGGTATTTCTGGTGTCCCTTGAAATAAAGTTACTGTATCCAAAATTTAAAACATCTCAGCCTTTTCCAGGTCTCCCAGATAACGTCTGCCTTTCAGACTCCCAACTCCCGATCTCCACCCCCCATCACACAGCTACAAAGTAATTTCCCTTTGCTTTGCCCTTATCTCTATGCAAACTCCTCCGCCTGACCCATCTTTCCTTGTCTTCTCTCCCAGGCCCAGCTCCAGCGACCCTGCACCCCCGCCCTAAGAGGAGAGAGCACTCCTGCATTACTGGGTCGCGATGTCCTAACTGATACGATTTTTTTCTACTACACGCGAACGAGAAAAAATGGATTCCTCTGGTCCCCCCCTCCACCACCCAGCTCACACTAGGCCTGAGGAAAGGTTTGACGCACAATAAATTAAAAGATGAATCACTGAATAAATGGATGTTACAAGGCGCAAAACGTTTCTGTGCGCCGGCGCGAGAAAAGGCGTGGGAAGCTGTTTGCTACCTCTCGGAGTCTACTGCGGGCCCTACGGGAGAGGGAGGGGCTTCCTCAACCTCGCCCTGCCATTGGCCAGAATGGTCCGCATTGGCCTGACGCCACAGCTCGCGGGCCCGCAGAGCACGAAGACTCTAGTCGGCCAAATCCAGCCCCCACCAACTCTTATCAACTACAATCGTGCAGGCCAGTGCTTAGAAGAGCCGGCTACCTGAGGGCTTGTAGCAAGGGAGACTGTCTGCTGGGGACGGCGCACAGGGCAGAACAAAGGACTCGAAGCAGGACTTTGAATTTGCTCTGAATTTTATTAGGGTTACCAGGGTTCACAGGGAACGAGGCAGGGCTTCTGGGGGAGGGGGATAGGAATACCGCAATGGCAAAGCGGCCTTGCATAGACACCGATGCGGGCTAGCGGGCACAGCGTGGGGAAAGGTGAGGGAAAGAGAGAGATTTGGGACAACAGGGTGGCAGCAGAGCCCCCAAGGCCACAGCAGCCTGCGCCACTTCGAGATCAAGGGTGTCCACTCCATACAGCACGAGGAGGGGGACAGAGGGGCCCTGACCAAGGCATCACAATAAATACATAGCAGCACACAGAAGCCTGCGAGGGAGGGCCAAAGGAAGGGGGAATCCCCCTCCCCCTCCCCCCCCAAAAGAAGAACTCTGCAATTACTAAACCATAAAAATAAACTTCAAACCCGTGTACGAAGTTGGTCATCCCCCAGAAGTGCAATGTGGGGCCTCAAGGCCCTAGCTGAAGGGGAGGACAAATGGGGGAAAGGGAGAGGAATACAGAGGCAACCGCCACAAGGGCTAGAGTGGGATGTTTGTTTATCCGATTCTGCCTCTCTTCACCCGGTCCACCCAAGCGTTTTGGACCTGAAAGACTTCCTCCATGTCAGAGTCTTCCCAGTCTTCTTCGATTCCTTCTTCCTCCTCACTTTCTGACTCGTCATGGCTGTCCTCACCTCCTGGCAGCACAGGGCAGAGAGGGAGAACCAGAAAATGTAAGAGAGTGGTTAGATGGGCTGTTGGTGGGGAAGGATCACTTGCCAAGCACCTCTGCTTGGAACAAGCAACTGTGTGTGTGGGGGGGGGGGGGGCAGGAAGAATAGGGTGAGCTCTTTGCCTCTATCCAAAGTTCATATATCTCTGAAAGTAGCTTTTTCTCCCCCTGTGTGCATCAAATGTGTCTTTTCCTGAGCTGTGACCTCAGCTGAATAAACCTATTCATCTGGAGTCAGCTCCTTATCCATAGTGTGATGGAAACAGGCCCCAGTCTGTCTTCTTCAGCCCAATTCCCCACCCCCACTCCCAACCTGGGGCAGGGGAGGCAGATAGCTCTGCCTCTCCTCCAACAGAAGTGTCATCTGGTGGGAGGGGATGGGGCCAGCAATTCCCTCCATTTCCCCAGTCAACCTGAAAATGTCTAGATTGAGTCTACTCACTCATTCAAAGCCTCCTTCCTTGGTCCCCTGCCCCTGCCCCTGCCCTCAACGGAAGTTTTTGACTACATGGTCAAAAGCCACAGGAGTGGTTGGTTTTCCCCCAGAGGCCCGCCTTATGTCCAACAAGCCCTTCCAACTCTGTGTTTCTCCCTGCATCCCATCAATCTCACCACCACGCCATTCCCCATCCCAGGAAATGGCACCTCCTTTCGTCAGTCATCCAGGCCAGAACCAAACCTGAGAGTCACCTTAAATACCATCTTTTTCTTCAAACATAGCATTTCCCAAAACACATTCTTTGGTGAGCAGTGGCTTTTGTGGTCAAGAAACTTAAAAAATATTGGGTTCCACAAAGTTTAAATAGGTTTCTTAGAGCCTTTAAGGTGCTAATGTACAGGTGACTCTACATGAAGATATTACTATATGTAGTATTTCCCCAACATATTTGATCACTAAACCTTTTTGTGAGAAGCAGCTTTCAGAACTGGTGAAGGGTCCTCAGAAGACAATTTGGGAAACTGTGCCCAACATACCATACATTTTCACCCTTCCATGTTCATGTGATCCCTTCCACTGAGAATGCCCCATAATACTTAAGACGAAGGCAACCTCCAATTCAAATGTCACTTCCTTTCTCTAGTTTTCCCCTTCCTCATTAAGGTAGAATTAACTGTTCCCTCCTCTGGGCTCAAAAAGCATAATATCCATTTCGGCCTCAGCTCCCCAAACAGAACTGGGAGTTGCCAGAAGGCCAGGGCTGGGTACAAAGTGTACTGAATTGCAATGTGTTTGCTACTTTCCATGTACCCACCCCCACCCCCATATGTGAACCAGTCCTGTTTTCCACCTACTCTCTCCTATCTCTTCCTTCTTCTTTGTCTTTTGCTGTTACCCATCACCTACAACTGAAATGTTTCTTTGATCTTGTTACATTGGTAAGTTAAATGTTCCCTGGCCTTACTTTGTTTTAAAAGTTGCACAGAATGCTTTTTAATTTTCTCCACAAGGGCATATTGTGCTCATGCCTTGATTCCGTGATACGGGTCAGCTTTTCTCTGAGAGAAGAGAAAGGAGTGGAGACAAAAGAGGGATCTAGCTCACCTTCCTCACTACCCTCCTCTTCCTCCATTGACGATTCTTCTTCAGAGAAGGTCTCTACTTCGTCATCATAGTCATCCAGGTAGTTGCTGTTAACTTGATACTTCTCAGACTCAGTGTCATTCACATAATCATAAATGTCTCTGTCGTCATCATCACTGCCTTCATTGTCACCTTCATTGCCATCATCATCTTCATCATCACTGGCCTCGTTGTCTCCATCATTGTCACTATCACTGCTGTCCAGGTTGTTGCTGTAGCTGCCACCCTTGGGGTTCTCATTGTCACCATCAGTGTTCTCACTGTTGTCATAAGGATTTTTGTCGTCAATGGCAATCTCATTGTTGTCAATGGTCTCACTGTGGTCTGGGATCTCGCTGTCACAGAGGCTCTCACTGTCACTGAGGCTCTCGTTGTCAGTGGTCTCGAAGCAGTCAGTGGTATCCATGAAGTCAGAGATCTTGATGTCGTGAAAGGTCTCATCATTGATAACATCACTGTCTGAGGTCTCGCCAATAATGTCTTCCATTACTTTATAGTCATCAAAGTCATCCATGATCACCACCTCATACTTGTCCCTCTTTTTACTGTGGGAAAGCCTGGGGTTGAATATAAGTTTGGTAAGAGGTATTGTACCCAAAACAGACTACTGAAAGGTGGTAAGTAACTGGGGAGGCAGTAGGCTACAAGGGATCCCAGGGATGAAACTAGCGGGGAGCGGGGTGGGGAGAGTCCCATTTCTGCCCCTGTGTAATTTTAGGCCAATCACACCCCATTTCTGGGCATCATTTCCCACTTGTAAAACATATTGGACTGAATTATCTCCAAGGTTCCTTTTGGCTTTATAAATCCTATGCGACACTAACAAATCACCTCTCAACCTCCAACCCCCCATCACCTTTCTTTCTTTTCTTGCTTCTTTCTTTTGGCCCTGTAGCCGCCTTCACTCATCATGTAGTAACGCAGAGGGTTAACCCACAGGTCATTCTTGATAATCTGTTGGAAGAGAAGGGAGAAGGGAAAACCGAGCTATGAGTACAAGCCCCATAACCTACTCCAAATTCCCCAGGCACCCAGAGGCAAGCCTAGCAAGTCCTTGTCTGGTACTACCAGGAGGGGCCCACCTCAGCAATCCTGTTGGCCTCTGGGGGTTTGTGACTTGAGAACCAGCTGAAGAAGCTGTGGTTGGTGTCCTGGTTCCTGTGCTTGTGGGCCTGGGGTTCCTGGCCCCGGTGCCAGCGGATTGGGGTAGAGTGAGACACCAGCCGGCCTAGGGGAAAAGGTTATGGAGAGGGGACTGGCCAAATGTACATGGATTTGCCCTGGGACTGCCTCTTACCCAATCGGTTGCACTGGAACTCCTTGACAATCACCGTATTTGTGAAATAGGGATTTGTCTGGAAGTACAGCTTCATTTTGTAGCCCATGGAGATATGTCTGAGATCCTGTACCTGCTCAGGGTGGAGGGTAATGATGAAGTCCTCACCTTACCTCCCCCCCCATCCTCCCTCACCTCCAAGGACCAGATTCCTTGTCCAGTCTTAGTTAAAAAAAAATGTATTTGGCCTGACCTGCAGATTGGTCAAGTAGCGGAAAATGTCTTCATCACGTTTGCTGATCAAGATTGAAATTTTGGGGTGGTTGAGGAACTGAGGGAGGGAGCAGTTTAGGTTAAGGAATGACTATTCATTGAGAGGAGGGAGGGAAGGCCAGGCAAAGCAGGTCAGGCAGGGCAAAACAAAAGAGAAGCTGGAGCAGGAGAATTCCTTCTGTGTTCATTTGATATGTGTGGAGCAAATGCATCATGGGACCTGACCTGTACTTTTATTTCCATGACACTATATGGTGAGAGCCTATGTTTATTCTGTCAAACCTCTGCATCAGGTGGCCTTGCCACAGTTCTTGTTTGTTGTGTGCGGGTGCTGAGGGTATATGTCCATGTGATGTGTCTCTGGATGCTGAGGGCTTGTGCTCACAAGACACTGTATGTCTGGGGGCTAAAGGTCCATGTCCAAGTAAAGCTATATCTGGTTGTTGAGGGCCTGTAGTCACATAATGTATATTTGGGTGTTATGGGTTTTTGTCCACATGATATTATGTGTCTGGATCTGAGGGTTTATGTCCAAATGATACTGGGTACTGAGGGTCTATGATCAGGTATACTTTGTATGAGGGTGCCAAGGATCTGTATCTATATAATTCTGATAGGATGTTAAACCTATGTGTTCCTAACATGTTGCATGTCTGTATGTGTCCCTGAGATGAGCTGAGTAGTGAATGGGATTTTCTTATTCTCCCCTTTCCTTCATTCAACTCTTGATCTCCACTCCTAGTACTCCTTCTGACCCTTCAGGGGCTCTGGCACCTTTCTAGCCCCCTTTTCTACAGCCAGGGTTGGGGTCTCCCTAGTATCTATCTAGGCAGATACCTAGGCTTTGCAGAGCCATGTGTGAGTTAAGCACCCATTCTGGGCAATTTCTCTGCTATGGTGCCCTTCCCCTCCCTCTTCACTGTCTCTGAGTCAGTTTATCTTCTGCATGCCCCTCCCTCCTCCTTTCATCATCTTTGGTCCAATTTTTCTGCTGTATGCCCCTCGACTACCCTCCCCCTTTCACTATCTGTGATGCATTTTTTAAATATTATATTTTTCCTCTTTCCCCTTTCCCATCCATAGTCCAGTTTTTATGTTGTATGCCCCTCCCCCTTCACCATCGCTAGTCCAGCTTCTCTGATGTTTTCCCCGCCTCCTTCCATCCCTCCTCCACCAGACCTAGTCATTCTTTCAATAGGGGCCCGCCCCCACACCTTTTCACTCTGTCCCTGCCCCCACATCCCCCATTTCTGTCATGGGCTCCTGGCCCATGAGTATAGATGACAAGGATACTGCTTTGACCCAGAAGCCTGGGATACGCTGGATGATAATGTCTCTGCGTTCCAGGAAGGGTCTCCGCATCTGGATGAACTTGCGTTTGAGACGGAGGAAGGCCTTGCCTGCCTTGATGTTCACCGCCTCCAGGTCTAGCTGAATGTTTTCCAGTGCCTGCAGGATGTACTTTTTCTTCTCGGCATTCATCTCTTCTCTTTCCTTCTTCACCTTCCTCTGCTTCCTCTGCTTCCTCCTCCTCCTCCTCCTCCTCTTCTTCTTCACACTTTCCTTTTTATCCTCCTCATCGTCTTCCACTATGATGATAGCCTCTTCCTTCCCCTGTAGATCGGCTAACATCTGGTACCCCTGCCCCCCTATGCTACAGGTTTCTAGGGCCCTTTCTCCATCAAAGCTGCCGGGCTCCGAAACCTGAATGTCGATTGCCAGGCTTCCCCCAGAAACCTCCGAAGGAGAGAATGTTTCCAGGCTCTCCGTGGGAGGGGGCGCCCCCCCATACCCAGACTCGATCTCAGTATCCCAGTAGGAACACCCAGCACCCAGGGTGAAGTATGCGCGAACTCCCCCCTCCTCCAGAATGACATAGGGCGGCGGCGGGGGCAGAGTGGGGCCCAGTCCCACCCCCCTCATGTCAGCCAGCACCTGTGCCGCCTCAGTTTCCTCTTGGAGCCTCGGGCGCTGCTCGGGTGGAGGCAGGGGCAGTCGCATGAGCGGCGGTGGCGGCGGCGGCGGCGGCGGCGGCAGCGCGTCGTCCTGAGGGGGTTCTGAGCTGCTCAGGCGGCGGGCCTTGGCCGGAGGCCCCTCATCCGAGCGGTCCATGGTGACCGCTCTCACACCGCAAGAGGAACTGCGCTCGCCCCTTCTCTCAGCCTGCTGCCTGTCACACCTGAAGCGGAGCCCCCGCACTCACGCGACCAGCTCCGCTCACAGCCTCGCTCTGGCGTTCCCTCCCACAGCGCCTGCCCTATTCCCTCCGCGCCAAGCGCCCAGGCTCCGCCCCCTCACTGACGTCAGGGACCCATTTGCCTCACCATTGGCTGTTCGCCGCAGAGGCGGCACTCACGCTCCCAAGGCCACCGCTTGCTCTCCCGCAACCTGCTAGCCGACACCCCACCTCATCACTTTCCCATTGGCTCTCCTTGGCCCGCCAATCATCGGGCTGACTCCCGCCCCCCGCCCCCAGCGACCAGAGGGAAACTGCGGGGCAATTGGCTGTGAGAAAAGCTAAGGGGAAGAAGCCCTTCTTCCTCACCTTTCAACGTTTTATCCAATGGGAAAAGTACCAGTGTTTTTTTTTTTGTTGTTTTTTTTTTATTGAATTAGAGGGTAGAGGGAGGGTATATGGGGATGGAAGGAGACTTGGCTTGGGGTGGTGAACAAACAATACAATATACACGTAATGTATTATAGAGTTGTACCCCTGAAACCTATATAATTTTATTAACCGATGCTACTAGTGGTTCTTAAGACCAAAAAAAAAAAAAACCAAAAAAAAAAACAAACGAACGCAAGCGTTTAGCACGACGTGTTCAAATCAAATTGGAGAGCTTAGCTGTCGTTCATTTCCCCCCCTCCCTCCTTTCCATTTCCCTTAGGCAACTACGCACTTTAAAAATCTACCCCCGCTCCTGTCCCAGTCCCCGGCTTTTTGCCCTGCAGCAAACTGATGAGGCCCCTGGGGGCTTAGGGGGCTCTAAATGAGCCTGGACTTTAGAAACCTGGCCTTTGGTTTGGGGTTAGGTTTTGACGTGGCGTTTTCCATCTCTGCAAAATGGCTCTAGAAATAATAATCACAAAAAAAAAACCTTCCCTATGCGTCATTAAAATGATGTGATTCAGTTCGTATGCTAGATTTTTCTAGGACTTTCTCTCTTCACCTACTCAATACTTCGCCTTCCCCTCCTTTCTCCTCTCCCTGTCCCCAGTTTATACTGTCCTTAATAGTATTTCAAAAATTATTTTGGCCAGATGGACAGTCTCAGTGGGCCGTGGTTTTGGGGTTCTGGCTTTGGTCGGGATTAGAATCATGGGTCTCTTCCTTACTTTCTAACTCACACTGTCTCTGAGCTTCAGTTTCACCTCCTCTAGATGAAGCGCTCTTATAGAGAAGTGTAGGAAAACTGCCTATTGTAGCCTTGTTGTAGCAGAGAACTGGAGGCAACCTAGAGACCTGTCACCAGGGGAATGGATAAGGAAAATGTGATATATGTGTATAAGATGGACCACTAGAATGAATTAAATCTACGTACGGCAACATGGCTGGATCTCTCAAAAACAGGATGTTGAGTGAAAAAAGAAACAGAACAAGATTTATAGTACAATACTGTTTATGTAAATTAAAACACATAACAATACCATATATTTTTCACAGATACACATATATGTAAATAAACACATGAATGGTAGATTGGAAGGATGTATGTTAAATACAGGAGAGTGGGTGCTTGTGTTGGAGGGGGAAATGGGATCAGGAATGGGTGATGAAGGGGACAAAACGAAATGAAATAAAGAATAAAAGGGCTTCACGTGGGTCAGTGATGACATAGCGTGCCAAGAACTGAGGAGTATGATCAACTCAATTCTGTGCACCTGAGAGAATAAGTAAATAAATAATAAAGTAATCGAGTGTCCAGGCAACAGGCTGGCTGGGTATAGACTCCCAGGCTTGGATTCCCTTCTCCTGTGACATTCCTCCCTCTGAATTTAGCCAAAGTTCACCAAAGTCCCAGCTGTATGAAGTAGACCCTTCAGAATACCTCCCATCCCTGACTGAGCAGTCCCTCTAGAAGCCATTGCTTTGGCGGGGGCATTTCCTAAGTCTCTCAGTTCTCCCCAAGTTGGATCTCTAATTCCCAATCCCCATTCTCCATGGTGGTCCAGTTTCAGGAACACCTTGTTTGGGTTTTGGAAAGGAGATTGATTCAGGAGTTCAAAGTGGTACCTGGGGGCTCCAGGCTTTGGGAAGAGATGGGGTTCTCAAGTATCTATCTGCCATGTTCAGAGTCTGGACCAAGGGAGGAAGATACGATGAGATGGGAGTCTCCCTCTTGCTACATACATGCATACAGTTTTCAAGTTCCATCTCTCCAATCACTCTACTTCCGCTGCAGGCACATACTATAGTTTGTCTCCTCTCAATTAGGTGCATACATGTATGTGTGTGTATGCCATATGTCTCCACATACAGGCATTTACTCACATGTGTGTACCAAGCAGGGGTACCTCCCCACACAAAGTCACACAGACACACTGTCACACTCGATCACACCTCTCCACATGTGGTCATGCAGACAGGACACACAGACACACAGACCACACAGACAGACACACACACATACACACAGTCAGAAAGAGAAAACATCCAATATAGCATTGTTCATTTCAGTTTTCCATTTACAAAATCCAATGGTGAATCCAGGCAGTTAGAAAAAAGAAATGGAGGAAAACCCTCCTGAATGCACCCTATCTACCCCCACCCCTGTGGTCCCCCCACCCCACCCCCTGGAAAAGGCACCCCCATCACTATCACTGAGAGAACAGGTAACCCCCCACCCCAGCCTCTCAGCCACTCTGGCCTGCCTTTCCAGGGCAACTCCATAGCCAGGGTCATTAATGTCTCTCTTGCCTAGAGTGCCCTCCCCATTCTCCTGGGGGTCAAGGCTTCCCCACTTCTGGGGCCATGTTAGGGTAGGGCGGGAACTTAGGACAAGGGTTTCAATAGGCAAGGGAAAGGATAAATATAGATCTCCCCTTCCCCCAGGGAATGAGAAGGGAATAGAGAACCTGGGCAAGACCAGGCAGAAGGAGTGCCAGCTTGGATCCCCAGTCCACAAGAACTGGCCTTGGTGTGATCCCAGAGTGGACTCGGCCCTGGGAAGGAAGCTTGGGAATCACCCACCTGGGGAATCTGGCTACAGTCTGTTCCACTTTGGGAAGAGGTAAGGGTGGAAGGAGGGAAGTCGGGAGCTGAGGGCCCAGAAGACCAAGGGTTACCATGGAGGGGCGTGAGGCCCCTGAGGCTTAAGGAGGACAAAAGGAGGTCAGATAGAAATGGACTCAAATCCACAGTACCTTGCAGCTTATCCACTATGAGATGCCAAGGCCCCAAAGAATTTTCATCTTTGGGAGAGTAGCATGAACTCAGGAGACAATTCTGGGTTTGAATTCCACTCTGATGCCAGGCTCTGGGACCCAGCTACTCTGGGGAGTTCAACTCTCTCCCTACACTTCCCTGGGGGGCTGCTCCTGCCTGTATGGTACCCACATCAGCCCTAGCGGGGCTAGAGTGGATTTCCATCCTCCGAAAGAAGAGTTGGGGCCTGGTCATCCAGGAGGCAGCTTGAGAGAACACAGCTAAGCTCATGTATCTTCAACTCCAGGTGTGCAGCTCACATCCTGCTCTTCACCTAGCCTGGGCCCATCTTGGGGGCCCTTCTCCCTCCCCTCCTGGCTTCTCAGAGAGATGCTCAAGAAACACTTGGGATGTCTGGACATAGTGGGAAGCAAGAGGAGACTGGGCTTGGGGCCAGGGTTAGCCTAAAACAACATTGCACACAACATAGCAATTAAACATCCCTGCTCCCAGGGGAACCCTGCACCCGCTTTGGTCCCTCTTGTCAACAGATCAATTTCTCCCTAAATATCCAGGCCTTGCTAGAGGACTTGGAAGGGGAGGGTGCATGGGAGCAGAGGGGGCCAGAAGAGATCTGGAAGTCTATTTTACAGGATAAATTTCCCCATTCTGGACAATGTCAGAAGGAGAGACATTAAAGCAAGAAAGCCTGACTCCTCAGCTGTTAGTAGAAAAACCTGCATTTTCAGTTTGTTTTCTTTTTCTGAATTGGAGGGAGAAAGAGAGAGAGAGAGAGAGATTGATTTTGATTGATTGTAGAAGTGGAAAAAGAGGCAGCAGAGACAGGCCCTAGAACTAGAAACACCCCTTTCCAAGTCCCCACAGCTGGGGAGGTGTTGGCAAAGGTGTTAGATTCTGGGTGGTGTGAGGGGCTGGAGCTGGAGCTCAGAAAGAAAGGTTCCTGTATGGGGCCCTACCCCTCCCTTTCTGTTGGCCCCATCAGGGTGGCCATGACCTACTCCCTGTCTGCCTACCAGCCTGCTTCACATGACACAGTAGGGTTCTCTGGGAGCCGGGGCACCTCCTGTGCCCCAGCAGGGGGCGTGAGTCCTCAGGCACTTCTTGAGGTCCTTGTTGAGCAGGAAGCAGACAATTGGGTTGACAGCAGCCTGGGCGAAGCTCATCCAAACAGCGGTGGCCAGGTAACGGTGGGGCACAGCGCAGGCTTTAACAAACACTCGCCAGTAGCAGGCCACGATGTAAGGTGACCAGAGGAGCAGGAATAGCAGTGTGATCGCGTAGAACATGCGGCCCAGCTGCTTTTCACCCTTGACCTCGTCCATGCCCAGCAGCCGCCGGCTGGCTGCATGCCCATTCTGCCGTATACCTAGCAGGGTTGGTGGCATTGGCCCACGGCCAAAGCCAGCGATCCAGTTGGCAGCAGCCTGGCCAGTGGCCCCAGGACCATGGAATGTCCAGTTCTGGCTGATGGCTGGCACCATCTGCACTGGCTTCATCTTGCGGTGACGATACTCAAAGAGGAGCAGTTTGCCATAGACAGCATGTGTAGCTGCCATGAGCACAGCCAACATAAGCATGAAACCCAGCGTGTCATTGGCCTTGAAGTAGCGATGCTCAAAGATGCACTGGTCCTCCTCACGGATAAACTTGTAGGTACCCACATCGAAGACGGGTGGGAAGGCCATGGCCACAGATAGGGTCCAGGCCATGCAGATCACGGCTGCACATGTCCAGAGTGTCATGCGTTTGGCGTAGAAGCGGTGGTGGGCGATGGCCATGTAGCGGGTGACGCTGATGCAGAACAGCATGAAGGCCGCATGGAAGCAAAAGAGCACAGCCATAAAGGCCACAATCTTGCAGCTGAGTGCACTGAAAGTCCATGAGGAGCCATGGCGCACAGAAGCCAGTACAAAGGGGAAGCAGACGGCAGAGCGGATGCCGTCGGCCAGGCACAGGTCCAGCAGAAAGTAGTAAGGAGCCTTGTGCAGGGCACGCTCCTTGAGCACCAGCAGCGACAAGATGGCGTTGCCCGCCAGGCTCACGCACATGATCAGTCCCAGCAGCACCAGCTTTACATAAGCCGATGCCGATGGCGGGGACAGTGCGCCGCTCACCTCCTCGGGCTCTCCAGTGGTGTTGGCCATAATGAGGGGCAGAGGCTGCTCCCAACCCTATGGAGTCAGCCAGTCCGGTACTGGATGGGGGACTCCATCAGTTGTCCTGCTGGGCCGCACCTGTAAGTGGGGGTAATGGAGGAGACACACACAGAGAGACAGAGAGATGAGGGCAAGAGAGAGGCAGAGAGAAAAAACACACAGAGGCACAGAGACAATGTGAGAAAGGATAGACCAAAGAGACAGAGAATGGCGACAAAGATAGAAATGGATAAAAAGTTGAGAGAAATGGAGGGGATGGAAAAGAGTAAGAGATAAAGAGACAGAATCAGAGAGACAAGGAAAGGGGAAAAGAAGGATAGAGAGAGGGACAGAGAGGAAGAGGCATAGAGAGATATGAGAGAAGAGGAGGGGGAAAGGGAGGAGAGAGAAGGAGAGAAAGAGAAACAAGAAAAAGACAGGGAGAAACAGATGGAAAGTTGAAAAAGTGAAGAAACGGAAAAGGCAGTATTAGTGTGACTGTGAAGCCCACTGCCCCCACCCCCCTGCTTACTCCCTGCTGGTCTCAGGCTCGGCCCGGCCCACTGCTGCTTCTACCCTCTCCTCACGGAGCGAGCACACATCGTATCTCTAGATGTCTTCGATTACCTGTTTCCTACGTTGGTGGATCTTTGGGGCAGGGATGCTGGTGTGGCTCTTTTCCCTTTGTGTAAAGTCCTAAGGTTGTACTCTTCAAACTTTTCTGACTACCACCCATAGGAAGAGTTTACATCACAACCTGGTACACATACACACACGTGCAACACAGATGAATCAACAGTTTCGAAGAATAGTACTGAGTCTATGTCTAATACTCCCTTTCGTTTCTATTTCATGGTGTTTTGTTCATGCCGGTAGCCACTCATGAAATACATTTCTTTATTCATGATCAGGAATGTGCTTTTAGCCTGTTCAAGGAACAGTGGGAAGACCAGTGTGGCTGGGAGAGGGCAGGTAAGGGAGACTGTGGTAGAGGGTAAGGAAGGTCACAGAGATGTCCAGGGCCAGGTCAGGCAGGGCTGTGGGCCATGACAACCACTTCGGTTTTTATTTTAAGTGAGGTGGAGAGTGTATGGATATAAAGATGTAAGAATGCTTGTGTGTATTAATTCATTGAAAAACCGTTTACTGAGTATCTACCGTGCCAGGCACTGGGGATACAGCCCTGAACCAGACAAAGATCTGTGCCCCTGTGGAGCTGACATTCTAGATAAGAAAGACAATACATATGAAGTGATGTATAGTAGGTCAGATGATGATACGTTTCCACAAATAAAAGAGGAGGAAAGGGGGACAGGAAGTCAAGGGCGGGGAGACGCAGTTTAGATGAGGCAGACAAGGAAGGCTTCACGGAGGTGTCATCTGAGCAAAGACCTAAAGAAGGTGAGAGAGTTAGGCAGGTGGGCACCTAGGGGAAGAGGAGTCCAAGCAGAAGGAACAGCAGAGCAAAGGCCCTGAGCAGGACCTGACGTGGTACCTTTGAAGAAGTGCAAGGAAGCCACTGTGGGTAGAACAAATGGAGAGGAAAGCGGTGAGAGGTGACGTTAGAGTGGCCAGGGCCAGATCATGTGGGCCATGGGAAGGGCTCTGCCTTTTACTGTGAGGTGGGAGGCAGGGGAGGGGCTGTGAGCGGAGGCAAGATGTGCTATAACTGAAGACCGAACAGGTTCCCGGTTGCTGCTGTGAGGAGCACAGACCTTGGGGGCAAATGTGGAAGTGGGGAGACTACTCAGGAGGCTCCTGCAGTAATCCAGGTGAGAAATAATAGCACGCCCATGCCCTTTGCCCTGCTTAATTTCTATTCCTAGAATTTCTCTTTTAACTCACTGTATTAATTTACTTTTAAAATTTGCTTTATTGCTTGCCTTTCCCTATGAGAACAAAAGCTCCACAGGGCAGGGCTTATAGACGCATGCGCTCTTTTCTAGAAGAGCGCTGCATAGCACATGGTAGGCCCCCAGTCCAAAGCTGTTAACCAAGTGATTGGGACTAAACAGGGAGGGCTGCCTGGAGGCATCCAGGTAAGATTTGTTGAAAGAGCAGCCCGGGCAGTGCATGAGTGGGAGAGCACAGACGACACTTGGCGGGGAGCAGGAAGAATCCTGGTGTGTGGGGGCTGGGAGAGAGGATGTGAGTTGTGATAAGGTAATAGGGCAGGTACTGAAGGAAAGGTGGCCTTGCAGAAGCTGGAAAATATCAGAACTACTGTTGGGGCTGGGATGGGCTTGAGGTTGGGGGAGGCAGGACTTGAGCGGGTGTCTTTCTAGCCGCCTGTCCCAGGAAAAAGTCTCCTGTCTGCACTGTTTTCCAGCTCAATGGAGCCTGGCCTGCCACAGCCACCTGGGGCCAGGCTTTTTGGATGGCACCCTGAAGTCTCAGAGCCAGTGCCAATAAGCCATAAGAAGGTGTTGGGACAGGGGCTCGGGAGAAGTGGGGTTGACAGGCCCCTTTCAGCTGGCCCTCAAGGCCTGATAGCTCATACAGAACTGTGGACCAGCCCACAGACAGCTGGGTATGTGTAAATGTGTATGCACACACACGCTCCCTTTAGCCTTGAGAGGAAGCAGGGGTGAGAGTTATAGAGACAGAGAGAAACTGAATGTAACAGAGAGTCAAAGAGACACATAGAGTAACAGAGAAGAGAAAGAGACAGGAGCAGAAAGACACCGACAAACAGAAATTGAGAAGTGGGGGGAGAGAGACATAGAAAGGAGAGACAGTCTTACAGACAGAAAGAAAGAGATGGAAATAGAAAAGGGAAGAAGAGAAAAAGAGAGTGATAAAAAATAGAGACACACAGAGAGAGAAATGGAGAGAGTGGGAGAGACAGAGAAGGGAGAGAAAAAGATAGAGACAGAAAGAGAGAGGGAGAGAGGAGGAGAGATAGGTAGATATTGAAGTACATGATTGAAGGGGAGGGATAATACCAGGAAGGAGAGAAAGACATAGAGAAATAGAGATGGGAGTGGGGGTGGAGACAGGCAGAGAGAGGGAGAAATAGATAAAGATAGAGAGAGGGAGACAGAGACACACTAAGACCAAGAAGGTGGATAGTGTGTAGCCCAGAGTCTCAGTGAAAACAAAAACAAACACAGCAAATAAAACCCTGGTGTTGCCTGGAAATCTGGGGCACTTGTACAAATAACAGAGGAGGGTTCTTCTGAGCACAGACTGGCAGCACAGCCTGGGTCCCAGATGCCCTTAGACACGACACACAGATACCTACACACTCACATAGACACATAGCTTACAGCAACGACACTGGTGGATTGCAGCCAGCTCGCACATAGGGATATTGTGTGTGGAGTGTGTGTGATTTGCCTCTGCGTGTGTATGCGCGCGCGCGCGCACACACACACACACACACACACACACACACACACACACACACACGGAAGGTATACCACAAACCCTGCCTAAACGGCAGTGCTTCATCCTCAATAAAGGCGTTACTGCCCTCTACGGGACATTTTGGGAATTTGTAGGTGCATTTTCGGTTGTCACCTAGCTGGGATGCAGGATGTGTTTCTAACATTTAAGGACCCAGGGTGAGGATACTGGCCATCCAGTGACGTGTGGGGCAGCCCCATACAGCCAACATGTCCCGCATTCCCTAGGACTTCGGACTTGTAATGAACTGAACCTAAAATCTACCTCTATTTCACAGATAAACACAATTTCCCTCCTGCTCTTAATGTACAGTAGGTCCTTGATAACATTTTATTCAATGTCGTTTGGTTATAACTTTGATAAGATACCGTAGGAACTTAATTCTTGTTTGTAACAATTAGCTTATGGTAAAGCTGGTTTTGTGACATCGTCTTGCTACAGTTTCAAGAACCTATTGATGACATGAAGCGAGGACTTACTGTACCCCGAAGTATCAGGAATGTGGCTGTTAAGTCCATAGGAGCCTGTACTTTCTTTTGTAGAGCACTTTCCTTGAGCTGGTCACTACTTCAGAAAAATCCCAGCCCTAGACACTTCCTGCATGGGCTGCTTCTGATTTTTCCCTTCTCCTTAACCCGTGTGTACTCATTATGTTACATGGCTCTAATTACTTCACGGAATCTCCTGGGGGGTGTCATGACCAAGCACTTACATTTGAAATACAAGTTATTGTCTTCTAAATCACTTTCATTTTATTTTTTATTTCTTTGTAAGCGTGAATACAATGTGGCTATTGTGTAAAATACTATATGGATTTTCTTTTGAAATTATATGTGCAGAGAGCTTATATTATTTAAGAACCTGGTGTCCAGATAGTAAGGGGGCATTACAAAATACGTTCCATGAAAGAGGGTGTTAGGTATGAGAGGGCTGAGAATTACATACACAGACAGGCAGACAGACTCACACATATACATGAGCAATAGTTCATAAACCCACAATTATAATGCCCCTAACACACACACACACATGCTTGTGAACTCTCAAATCCTGATAGACTCACACCTGCAAACCTACTCACTGTTACTCACACATACTCGTATCCCCTCTGTCTCATTATACCTGATTATTTAGATCCTCACACATATTCAAACTCTTGCAATACATGTATATAAACAGCGGCATGCCTGTATCATCACTTATACAAACATTATGTGAGCGTTACACACATTAACACTCAGATTCAAAGTCACTTAAGTAGGCCAGCATGCTCACATGCACTTGAACTCTGCTATAGACATACACACAAGCACAGAGAAAAACTGCCCACGTATAGACACTCATAGACGTGTACACACAAATTTGTTAACAACACATAGATACTTACATGATATACACAAACCGCAACAGGTATACACCAAGAGACAGCCCTGTGTATGTGTACAGACCTGCTGAAGCCTGCACACACGGGTGGAAACATTAGCGGAGCTGCCCGGCTGGTGGGCACCTGCCACAGCAGGAGGGGCTCTAGCGGGGGTACGTGAAAAGAGAGGTTGTAAATATTTAGGTCTCTTCCTGTTGAAACATCCCAGATTGTTTTCGGATTATTCTTTTGATTGCCACTCATTCGCCATCAATGAGGGTTTCTTTTTTGTTTTCCCTATAAGTGTACAATGTTTGTTTTCCTTTTAATTTGATCTCATTCTTATTTTCCCACAATGTTTTTTCTTACAGAAATATAAGGGCTATCTGATTGCTGCTGCTGTTACTCTCATACGGCACGAGGTGCTCCTTAGAGGAATGCAATTAGTTTGTTAATTTCTTTGATTGTTGCTGCCTTACAAAAGAAACTTTTTTTCTAGAACATTTGAAACAGAAGAAAAGTAGAAAGAATCCTCGGTGCATCTACTGCCCAGCTTCACTAGTGATCAACTCATAGGGTCTTATTTCATCTATAACCTCACCTACTTCCCCCATTTCTAGAATATTCGGAAGCATATCTGTTATACCATTTCACACATAAGCATTTCAGAAAGCATTTCTAAAAGACAAGAGCACTTTCAAACATTACAATAATGTCATTTTTGTTATTTCTTAGATTATTTATTGATTTCCTTGCTACTGGCTTTTAATATTAACAATTAGCCAGGTCTGATTCTTGGTGGGATTTCATACTTAATCATTATCTTTTGATCTTGGGTAAAAATATTTGTCAATAGATGAATGAAGCCTGGCTGTAGCTGAATTCAATTGACTCATTGAAAAGGAAGCTAGCCTTTTATGGCTGTTTCGGAGTGCTGCTTTAAGAATGCAGAAGACCTAAAATTTGTTTATTGAAAAAATGTTTTCAGAAGTCACAAAGGCCTGCTGACCTCTTCAATATCTTATACTCAGGTATATTTAATTTTTAAGATATTTTCTCCATCATCATGGACTTTTTGATTGAAGCTTCAAAATCAGGAAACTCACAAGACAAACAGTACTTTCCTGTCCCCCCCCGCCAAAAAAAAAATCCAGAATGTCCCTAAATTAAGCAATTTAGTGAAGATCGTCTCAAATTTCAATTTAGCTGCCAAATTAGTCCTTTATTCCTCAGCCTAAATATCTGCTTTGCGTGGGAAAGTTACCTAAAGAAACTCATTTCCCAGTAGGGTGTGTTGGTCAACTGACCACAGAACACTATTACACAGAGAAAGATTTGGACTATTTTAAAGCAACTGGAAGTGCAAATTAAGAAACCAGGCTTGTTTCCGAGATGGGTTAGAGCATTCTTAGATAGAGCTCAAACAGCTAGTGACAGGCCTGCACAATTAACAAGCTAAGATGCCCCTCCCAGTAGAATCTCTATGTTAGCAGTCTGCCAGGAAATTGTCCACACTATAATTGAAACCAATGAGGTAAAAAGAATAGGAGAGGGAGCACTTTCAATTATTGCTATTAGGAGACAGTGTGAACAGGTCAAAAAACATCAAGATAACATTAACCCAGAAGACTATTGGATCAAAGACTTTTCGTTTTTTATGGATGCATCCCTGAATGTTAATTAACTTGCTTGGTTCATAGGATTAGTCAGAAGTCCTGAAAATAAATGCAAGGAGCACCAAAATAAACCAAGATTGAAATATTCAAAGTGATACATGAATATTTCGAAACATTGTGGAAACTCTGCCTAAGTCTGTGGACTGACGCTGCTGTTGTGATGACAGGATGTTTACATCTGGAATTTGCTCTGAAAAATACCAAGGTTCATTCACCGAGAGGCCCTTACCTTATAAAAGCTTGCCTGTAGGTCTAATCTCCACAGGCAATGATCCTAGGTGAATTTAACTAAATTCAAAGCACTACCCACCTGCGTGTCAATTTTCTGTGAAGCATTGGGATCAGTACACCATTCTCTATTGTTTTAAACTTAAGTGTGTAAAGATTTTGTAAAAGATTTAGGAGCTAAAAGAAAAAAAATCAACATTTCTTTGTGAATGATTTTTACTTCCCAGATTTGATGCTTACTGGTTTCAACAAATGGCTATTTGAGCACATTAATAAAATTGCATAAACATTTTTAAAGTCACTCAAAAAATATCATAAGGTATACTGACAAGTTTTATGGATTCAAAGTCAAACTTCAACTTAAAAGAAATGAGGTCAAGTATGGCTCCCTTGGTGATGTTTAGTTGGCACTAAAAGTTGAGTACTAAAAAAAGATGTATTAAGATGAGTACAGCAATGTATGTGTGTACTTAGGGGAAAAGCTTCATCATTATTTTGAAATATTCAAAATGGAAATTTTCTGTTGGATTCAAAACTCATGAGCATTTGTTACAAAAAAGTTTAAACACCACATTTGACTGAAACAAAAGATAAAGGCATTAGATTTAAAGAAGCATCCTACCTTGGAAACACAAAATTCAAAGACTATGAATTATCAAGTTCTGCTTATTGATGAGAAAGGAGTTTTAACCAATTAAAAAAATACTCTTTGACCATTCACTGCCACCTACTTACGCAAGCAGTTTCTTGTTGATGGTGACTACCGAGAGACAGAAGAGATTTTGGGCATAAAACCTGGGTCTCTGCTTGGCCATGGCAAGAACAAGTGAGTTAAAAAAGGGAGCTGAAGCCCAGCTGGTGTAGCTCAGTGGATTGAGCGCGGGCTGGGAACCAGAGGGTCCCGGTTTGATTCCCAGTTGGGGCACATGCCTGGGTTGCGGGCCAGGTCCCCAATGAGGGCCATGTGAGAGGCAACCATACATTGCTCTTTCTCCCTTCCTTCTCCTCTCTCTGAAAATAAAGAAATAAAATCT
>PVJI01022304.1:0-25510 GCA_004026765.1 Micronycteris hirsuta | reverse complement strand
CCCAACCCATGGGGTCTCCTCATTCAATGGCCCTACCCATCTAAACAGGCATTTCGGTCAAATGCTCCTTTCTTTGAACCCCTGGCTCAGCCCTTGATCCCTCGACTCCCAGCCTCGTGCTTGGCTATGGACTCCTCCGTGTGCTATGCTTTACACCCTACTTGCCTTTTTCTTCCCAGCCCCACTGACTTCCCCCCCTAGAACCTTCCTTTCCTATAAAGCAAATCACTCTTCTCTCCCTGTTCTTAAACTTTCCAGATTTTCAAGGTGTCCATGGCTTTATCATTGGTGATCACAGTGATATGTTTAACCTGAAGGCTAAGCTCATCGGCCAGCTGGGAGGATGACAGGACCTGGGGAAGTGGTGAGGATGACTGGCGTTCAGAGGGCAGGAGGAAAGGGGAAGGTGGAGATAGGTGGTGAGTACAGTGGAATAGTCTAGAAAAGGGGACATAATTTAGAGGTCATAAGGCATTGGGGCAGCACACGAGTGTGGAAAGCTCTGGATTCACCCTCCAAACCTGGCTCTACTCCAGTGCTCTTCCCCCACTTGCTGCATCATCTTGGGCAAAACACTTTATCTTTTTGAATCTTGGCCTTATTAAGTCTCCAGGTCTATGTGCTGGAGTTTTTCCTCAGAGGGACTCTTTTTATCTTCTGCCCCAGGGTGCCCCCTTCTCCCTTCCCCAGGGGGATTCTCTGCCTTCCATCCTGCCGTCTCTCATGCAAATTGCCACTGGGGTCTTCGTTTTCACCTTGATGGTGAGAGCAGAGATAGGAGTGGTGGGGTGAGGGGATGGAGGCAGTAGAGGACCTGTTTTGTTTTGGGGTCTCAGGGTAGGGACAGGGGTGTGTGTCCTGACTGGATCCCAGGGGAACAGGAAGAATGACTGAATAGCCAATATATATATATATATATATATATTTTTTTTTTTTTTTTTAGAAAAAATTTTTAACATTTTTAAAAAAAAATTATTTATTTTCAGAGAGAGGAGAAGGGAGGGAGAAAGAGCAATGTATGGTTGCCTCTCACATGGCCCTCATTGGGGACCTGGCCTGCAACCCAGGCATGTGCCCCAGCTGGGAATCGAACCGGGACCCTCTGGTTCCCAGCCCGTGCTCAATCCACTGAGCTACACCAGCCAGGCTGAATAGCCAATATTTTGACTCAGATGCCCACTCCCTCTCCTAGACCACGCCGTGGAGGTGCAGATGCTGGTGGAGCAGGTGAAAGAGAACGAGTCCAACACCCAGTCCTTGGCACATGGCATGGTGGGGCAGTTCCTGCTGGAGAGGGTCCAGCTTTGAGGGGGGACCCTGGGCAGCAGGCAGTTCCAGCAAGGTCTTCTTGGAGATGCCACCTCTACTCCCGCTCCTCTCATTCTCTCTGTCTCTCCAGACCTCTTTGAAGAAACCCTTACCCTCCACCAGTAGCCTCATGTGGCCACAGCCTTCCTTTGAATATGAAGGGAGCTTGTTCCAGGTATGGGGAATGAGGAGGTGATATCCACAGTGAGGGGCTCAGAGGAGAAGGGATTCCAGAAATTAGAGACACCCAAT
The DNA here is from genome assembly GCA_004026765.1 of Micronycteris hirsuta. Lineage (NCBI taxonomy): Eukaryota > Metazoa > Chordata > Mammalia > Chiroptera > Phyllostomidae > Micronycteris > Micronycteris hirsuta. The sequence goes on along the minus strand of PVJI01022304.1, from coordinate 23,950 downwards.
GCTGGAGGGTAGGAAGCTTTGTTTGGATTTCACAGAACCAGCCTAGGCAAGTTCTTGTGTTACCAGGTCACTGCTCAGAGTCTCCAAGGCAACGGGCTACTGTAATCCCTAGTTCTCTCTAGGAATATGCAAAAAGTATAGGATAGGCCACCAAACGCCTGAGAGATAGATACTCATTTGCCCGTTGTCACAGGTTAATTGTTGATTCTATAGTCATCTTTACCATCCAAAAGCCTTTAAGGCATTTTTTTTTCAAGTTCTATGCTGAATTCACTGCAGACATTGGTTTAGTCTATGCTTACTAATAAAGTTATAATCCACTACAAGCACTGAAAATCATCATAGAAATAATGATTGGTTGGGGTGCACTTTGCAGTTCAGTTTGGAAAGGGCATCAGGACATCTGGGTACCTGTTCAGCTTTGCTTTGTAGCCCAAGAGAGAAGCAGTTTTACATCCCTTGTCCTCAGTGTTTTCACACGACACCTGTCCACTACCTATGGAGCAGAAGCAGGGCCCTGATGGGTCACTCTGGAGAGATGTGGTGTCAAACCACCCCTCCCAGGAAGCTTCCCGACTTGACCAGACAACAGCTGGCACACTGCCTTCCTGGCACACTTAGAGGTCCCATTGTACAGTCCTACCTAATATACATATCAGCCTTTGCATTTTACAAAATATTTCCTATGTACTATCTCAGTTCTCATAATCAATTGCCCAAGGAATATATGTTTACTGTTCCTATTTCCTAGATGAGGAAGCTGATAGTAAAAGATTAAAAGATTGCCCTGAGTGGCGTGGCTCAGTGGGTTGGGCATCATCCCGCAAACTGAAAGTTTGCTGGTTTGATTCCCAGTCAGAGCACATGCCTGGGTTGCAGGCCAGGTCCCCAGTTGGGGGTGTACGAAAGACTATAAATCAATGTTTCTCTCCCACATCGATGTTTCTCTCCCTCTCTTCTCCTCTCTCTGAAAATAAATAAATAAAATCTTTATTTTTTAAAAGAGAGATTGTAATCATGACCACACAGCTAAGACAGGACTTAGGACTTCAGCCCAGGTCTTGTGACTGCAAGTCCATAGTTCATTTTATCATACAATGTAAATTTCAATCATATCCATGAGTCGAGCCAGATTCCTTTATTCATTTATCCAACAAATATCTTCTATGGGCCTATCACATGTCACGTATTGTTCCAGGGATAGGGGATATAGTAGGGAATGTTAGTCTGTGATCTTTTTAAAAAAAATTTAAACAAACATTTTATTTATTTATTTTTAGAGAGAGGAGAAGGGGAGGGAGAAAGATAGGGAGAGAAACATCAATGTGTGATTGCCTCTCGCATGTCCCCTATCAGGGACCTGGCCCACAATGCAGGCATGTGCCCTGATGGGGAATTGAACCAGTGACCTTTAGGTTTGCAGGCCAGCACTCAATCCAATGAACCACACTAGCCAGGGCCTTTGTAAAAATTTTAAATAAAATTGTACTTATGATAGTTATCATTTGTATTGTAAGTACTTTAGAAAATACAGAAATCAAAAGAAGGAAACAATAATTAATAATCTACCTTTTCCAAAACAACCACTCAGACAGATTTTGGATAATGCCCCTCCAGATTTCTTTTTTATGCATATATAAATATAGTTATACAAAGTAGAACCATACTTGACATGCTGTTAGGAACCTCCCTGCCTGGTTTCAGAAGCTGTAACCCCCATGACTAAGGCTGAGTAAAGAGACCTTGGGACCATAAGCCACTAAGGAGACAAAGCTTATCTCCCTGGCAGGGGTGCCACCTCTGCCCCCTTTTACTTCACCCTGCTAGGCCCTGGGCGATGACTGGTTAGCCAATGATGAGTAAGATTCCTTAAGGGAGGGACCACCTAAGACAGGCATGGTTACAAAGGGGCCCTCAGGGAAGGACTTGGGGGGCTATAGAAAAAGGGGGTGATGGACCCTCACCCCTCGGCTTTGACATAGCCTGAGTCCTTATTTTGTCTGCCAGAAGTCTCCTAATCTCTTGGCTGCTTTACTTCCTCTGCCTGACTTCAGCCTGAAAAAATACCAGAGGGTGGTGCAGCCCTGGGCAAGAACTGGCGGTTCCCTGGGGGTGATCAGGCCTAAGAAAGAATGCATAAAATCCTGTGAAACCTGCTTTGCTAAGAATGCCCTCAATTTTCTGATAAGGGTCCAAGTGTGAAATGAGTTTGTTCCCAAAGTTCTATCACCCTTTAGCTAACTGACCCTGACTCAGAATCAGCCCTCATAGTTCTTTGAATGTTATCTATGGTTTGATCCTTACTGCCTGACAACAATTGATGAGCTTTACCTGTATTCCCATGTAAATTGAACCCAATAAAAGCCCATTGAGGAACAGGCTCCTGGTCCTTCTCCTTTGAGAGTTTGGCCACCTTTCCTCCCCAAGCAGATCACGCCTTGGTAGACTTATTCTCATCCACAGTGGACTGGGGAGGGGGGCGGGGGGCTCTTCGGGCAAAGCTCCCCCACAACATGCTGTTAAACTTCCTTCTCTTCATTTAAAATTATGAGCATCTCTCTGTACTAATATATCTACATCATCATTTATAATGTAAGTGTATTATTCCATTCTGTGTATGTACCATAATTTGTTTACTCTAACCCCAATTTTCAGATATTGTAGACAGTTTCAGTACTCTGGCTTTTATTAAAATGCTGCACTGAACATTCTCATACACACACATGGCTATTTTATTAGGATAAACATCCAAGAATGGAATCACTGAGTCAAAGGGTGTGTAAAATTTTAAGGTTCTTTGATACAGAGGGTCAAACTGACCTCTGAAGAGGTTTATAAATAAAGTATGAAACTACTTGTTCCTCTATATCCTTAAATTACTGGGTTGTATTGTTCTTTCAATCTTCACTAAACAGTAAAGCAAAAAAGTAAAATAGTTCATTGTTGTTTTAATCTATGTTTCTTTAATTACTATGGAGATTGTTTACTTAAAGATACATATTAGCCATTTATTATTATTTTTTCTTTATTGTACTGTTTCATATCTTGTGGGCATATTCACCTATTGTTTCTGGGGGTATTTTTAAAATTTTATTCATATATTTTTATAGAGAGAGAGGCAATGGGGGAGAAGGAGAGGGAAGGAAACATCAATATGTGAGAGAAACATCAATTGACTGCCTCACTCAGGCCCCCAGCCGGGGACTGGGCCTGCAACCCAGGCATGTGCCCTGACTGGGAACCGAACCAGTGACCTTTCGGTCCTTAGGCCGGTGCTCAATCCACTCTGCCACACAAGCCAAGGCAAGGGGGTATTGTTAAAACTAATTTGTAAGAAGGAGTGTATATAACAAGAACAGTAGCCTTTCATACCGTTCCCTATTTTCCCCAGTTTATTATTATTTTTTATTTTGTTTTTGTAGATGTTTTCTATGTAGACATATTGTATTTACATTTTTATGGAGTCAAATCTATCAATCTTTTTTTGGGGGGTTTGGTTTTAGTCTTTTGTTTGACTCAAGTTTTCATCTTTCTAAATAAAAGTATTGAAATTTTTTGAAATAAGGAGGCTTCCATGAGGGCTTGTAAACCTTAGTTGTAGAAATATTTTTGATGTGAACTCCCCCACACTTTCATTTTGAAAAATTTCAAACCTACAGAAAAATTGCAAGAATCAGACAATGAACACCCACATGCTTTCCCTAGATTCACCAACCATTAGCATTTCCCCACATCTGTTCATCTCTATTTTCCCATTGAGGCATTTGAGAGAAAATTGGAGATGTGAAGACACTTGACACAAATTACTGTGTTCCCTACGAAAAAGGGCATTTGCCTACACAACTATGATATGATTGTCACCCTCAGGAAAATGACAACTAAGACAATATACTTATCTGATATACAGAACATATCAAATTTCCCAAATTACCCCTGTATTGTTTTCATCTTCCAGATCCGGGATCCAGTCAAGGATAATACACTGCCCTTAGTTATCCGGTCTCTTCAGTTTCCTTTCATCTGAATGAGCTCCTCAGCTGTTCCTGTATTTGACGATGTTGATATTTTAGAAGTCTGGACCAGCTGCTGTCTGGAATGTGCCTCACTTTGGATCTGCCTGATTTTTCCTTCCTTGTTTCCAGGTGACATTCTGTGGCAGCCGTACCCCACAGATGAGGCGGTGCCTGTGTGAGTGTATCCGGTCAGGAGGTGCCTCAGGTCAGTTTACCCCTTTATGGGGAGGCCATATGTGATCGCTTGGTCGCGGGGATGTCCGTTAGGTCTCTTGGTGTCCTGTTTCTCAGCAGCCTCTCCTCCCACGGTTTTAGCCTCCACTGAGGATTCCTGGTTGAATCAGTCATCACTCTGGTCATTTTCAAATGGCGATTTTTCTGGTTTTATTCTCTTGTCTACATTTATCAGTTGGCATTCTTCCATAAAGAAAACCTTTCTCTTTGCTTCCCACCCCATGTGCATCTGTTTAGTATCAGTACAGATTCATGCATTTTCTTGTTGTCTTTAAATGTGGTTTAAAAATTTTTTTAAATTTATGTAATTTTCTTTTATCAAATTTTTTAATTTAATTTAATTTATTTTTTAAATGTATGTCTTTAAGACTTTAAAAAAAGATTTTGTTTATTTATTTATTTTTAGACAGAAGGGAAGGGAGGGAGAAAGAGAGGGAGACAAACATCAATGTGTGGTTGCCTCTTACGTGGCCCCCACTGGGGACCCGGCCTGCAACCCAGGCATGTGCCCTGACTGGGAATCAAACCGGCAACCCTTTGGTGTGCAGCCCACGCTCAATCCACTGAGCTACACCATCCAGGGCTAATTGTATTTTATTGATTGTGCATTACAGTCGTCCTGATTTTTCACCTTTTGCCCTTCTCCACCCAGCATCCCCCACTTCCTCAAGCAATCCCCCTGCCATTGTTCATGTCCATGGGTCATACATACAAGTTCTTTGGCTTCTACATTTCCTATACTATTCTTAACCTCCCCCTGTCTGTTTTCTTCCTACCATTTATGCTACTTATTCTCTGTACCTTTTCCCCTTTCTTCCCTTCCCACACCCCTGTTGATAACCCTCCATGTCTTATGTAAATCCCTTGAACGTTTCATATAGTAAAGGCTGGGTGATGATGAACTCCTTGAACTTGACCTTATCTGAGAAGCACTTTATCTGCCCTTCCATTCTAAATAAAGTTTTGCTAGATAGAGTATTCTTGGATGCTCCAACCAAGTGAGCCACACCAACCAGGGCCCCTTTTCTCTTATGCAAAAGGTAGCACACTATAGTCTTTTCTGCCTTGTGTTTTGTCATTAAATGTGTTTTGCCTAACAAGACATCCTGAAAATCACTGCACTTCAGTTTATAAATCTCTTCTTCATTACTAGTTACGTGTATGTGTATGTGTATTTGTAATAGTTTACTCCGTCATCTCCTATGTGGGAGCACAGAAATGTTGTCCAGGGTTCACCTTCTACTTTCCTTGGTTCCAGCCCTGGAATAAGCATTTTCCAAGGAGCTCCAGTTGTTACTGGAAATTAGATTTAGAAACCTAGGTGCCAGGTATGCTCACTGCTACTGGTATGTCCTTGCCTCTAAGCCTTTTCACACACATACATATATACTTGTATGTGTACATAATGAATCCCCTCAATTCCTTTACTGGACTCTTGTTGTCCTCAAAGTGTGGTAATAGGTGTTATAAGTGCAAGATAATGAGGGCCAAGGATGGGTGCTAGTTATACTCACAGCCCCATGTGTCTGTACACGGTTTGGTTTTCAATGTTCTTTCACATGCATTATCTCTTTCACGTAGGAGATGATTGTAGCAAAGCAGGAAATGCCCTCATCACTGAATCAGAAAACCTTAACTGAGATCCTGACTCTGAGTCATACGAGCTTATTCAAGTTAATTTATTTCTGGCCTCTAGTTTCTTCGTATGTAGAAATGGGAATAGAAAAACCTATTTCATAGGGTTGTTATAAGGATTAAATTGAATTAATTTTTTAACAAACATGTATTGATCAGTAAGTGCGTGGCCCCATGCACTTGGACATGGAAAGACTTAGTGAAATGAATCCCAGGACTCCTACTTCTCCCCTGTGTGGTACCTGGGAAGCAAAAAGAAAGTTCTGGTAAGAGCAAAACCCTACTGTGGAAGGACTCAGAGAAGGTATCTGTCTGCCAGGGGTCAAAAACACAAATGTGTGAAGCCACCAGGTTTGCCTGGAATAGTACTTGTTAATAACTGCTGTTCTAACGTTTAAACTCTGGGCTGGTCAAGTAAATTATGCCTGCATTTTTGTCCTAGTGTTTGATGCCTAGATTCCTGTCTGATAATAGGGTCCTGTTCACTCTGCTGCTGTGTTATCCTCTAATTTTTGATGTTCCCCAGGCATCTGCCCTATTTAGAAGTTTTAGCAAGAACTAAGCAGCAAATGAGTGCTGAATACAGTGAGTATAGGGGCCCATGTGCTTCTTGGGTAGATCCTCCAAACCACATGTCGGACCTGTGTATTTGCAACTCCTCTGGCGGACTCTGCAGGTACGACATGGTGGGATGGGGCTGGGTGGGGCCTGATCTCAATGCCTAGGCTGCCGTAGGTAAGGTAGGCGTTTGCAGAGGTAAGGAGATGTGTTGGGATAGAGCTCACTTTTCTCCTTTGCCTCTCCTCCTCCTCCCACCAGGCTCATCCTTCCCTCTAAGTAGTATATGTGTGCTCATGGGTATGTGTTTGTGAAATTGTAACTATAAGGCAAGATTCTTTCAGTTACAAGTATGTAATAGAAAGCCTGTTCAGGACAGAGCCAAGGGGGAGGAGGGAGGTGGGGGAGGGAGGTGGGGTTGGAGGGGGTGGAGGGAGGGGAGGGGAGAGGATGCAGATAACTGTAATTGAACAACAATAAAGTAATTATTAAAAAAAAAAAAGTAAAGAAAGCCTCTTCATACAGGCTTTTAAGTGGAACAAGGCAAGTGAATTGGTTCATGTAACTGAACAGTCCCAGGGTAGTAGTTCTAGATACTCAAAACAATGTTCTCCAGAACTCGATGTTTCGCTAGAGGAAAACCAAGGTGCTGGTACCAGGAAGAGGAATGAATGCTGAGCAGGTAGCTCAACAGATGGTCATGAAAGTGCGGTTGCTAGACTTAGCAAATAAAAACAGAGAACACCATATTTGAATTTTATAAATAAGTTTTTTAGTGTATGTCCCATGCAATATTGGAGACATACTTTTACTATTTTTTTCACTATTAGTCTGAAACTCCTATTTGACTGGGTGTCCTGTATTTTTATTTGCTAAATCTGGCAACCCTACATGAAAGGAATCAATCAATGAGCATTTAGTGAACACCCCCCAGGGCCCTAAAACATCCTTCTCAAATGAATAGAACCAACCAACCAATGGGGGGAAAAAAGTTACTTGCTCTTTTAGTTCCTGGGTTTGGGGTGGGTAGGGAGAGCCAGCGGTGCGTTTGAGCTGGTCCTTGCCCTCCGAGGGTTTTTGGGTCATCCATTTATCTCATCTAATGGAGGAGAGACAAAACCCACAGTTGAAACACAGAACAATTCAGTGTCAAACCGCATGATCCTTACTGAAGTCCAATGGAGCCTCAGAGAAGGTAGGTCTGTGCACACTGTCCCTCCACACAAACCGCATGGAGGAGGCGATGTTTGAGTGAGGCCTCATGGTTGTGACTTGGTAGATGAAGGACAGAAGGGGATCCTTGAAAAAAATGTTAGCCAAGGCCCAAGAAGGGGGACTGGGCATGACATATGGGGGACCCAGGTCTTACTACAGTGAAGTGTCAATTCACAGAGTAGTGAGGGGTTATGAGGGAGCAGGGGAGAGAGAGATCGTGAAAGACTGAAGGCCAGACAAGAATCTGGACTTGTCAAATGTAGCTGGGCTTGTTCTGTCCACAACTTGAAATGTGACTAGTATGACTGAGGAATCGAACTTCACATTTGGTTTTAAAACTAAAGCAATTTTTTCATAAAATGCAACTTTATTGTTTTGGTAGAACTATCTTTCACTTTTACCTTAAAATTTAGCACTGAAACTGAGGTGTTCTATAATTGTAAGATACACACTGAATTTTACAGCAATAGTACAAAAATGTTGTAAAATACTTCACTAATCATTTTACTATGGAAATAATATTTTGGATATATTGGGTTAAATGAAATGGTGAAAATTTATTGCACCTCTTTCTTTTTTAAAAGATTTTATTTTTATTTATTTTTAGAGAGAGGGGAAGGGAGGGAGACAGAAAGGGAGAGAAACAGCAATGTATGGTTGCCTCTCACATGGCCCTCACAGGGACCTGGTCTGCAACCTAGGCATGTGCCCTGACTGGGAATCGAACCGGGACCGTCTGGTTCCCAGCCCGCACTCAATCCACTGAGCTACACCAGCCAGGGCGCGCCTCTTTCTTTTTTAATGCAGTACTAGAAAATCTAAAAGTACATACGTATCTCATATTGTATTTCTCTTGGCCAGTGTTGAGCTAGGCAGAGGCGAGGGCGGCGGCACAGTAGAAGCTGTGCCGTGGGTGAAGGGTGTTGGCAGCAGTGTGAGGATGGATACGGTTAGGAAAGAAACCAGAGGGAGTGAATTCAGTTTAAAATGACCAGTCTATGGGGTTGGTGGGACACGGTTGGAAATTTGCCATTAATTCTCCAGTTTAACCTGACTCGTCAAGACTCACCACCAACCCCTTTATCCCAGTTTTTCATTTTTTTAAAAAGATTTTTTAGAGAGGGGAAGGAAGGGAGAAAGAGAGGGAGAGAAACATCAGTGTGTTGTTGCCTCCCGCGCGCCTCCTACTGGGGACCTGCTCTGCAACCCAGGCATGTGCCCTCAACTGGGAATTGAACCTGAGACCCTTTGATTCATGGGCCAGCACTCAATCCACTGGGCCACACCAGCTGGGGCCCTAGTTTTTCTTTATACCTGGGGATTATGAGTTTGGGATTGCTTGTATGGAAGAATTCTCTACAGCCTCTACAGCCAGTCTTCAGGATCCCAGCTTCTCCCCTCTCCTGCTTCTTTCTCTTTGCTTGACCCCATTCTTAGCTCCACTGGCCTTCTGGCCCACCACTGATTCTCGATTCTTCCATAGTGGTTCTCTGGGAAACTCAAGACTCAAGGCAGCAAGAGCTGCCTCTAGGTGATCCATTTCCCTCAGCCCCTGTCAGATGACATTTGGCCTGCTCCCTTCTCTTTCCACAGCCAGGTTGCCCTTGAGAAGGAACAGGTATCCTACCAACGGCTAGTCACTCAGCAAACACTTACTGAGTACTCTCAGTGTGTCAGGAACTGTGCTTGGCACTAGGTTTACAAAGCTCAGTGACACTGCCAAGGAGCTCTCTGTTTTGGGGAGGGGGGGACATGACTGTGACAAGGAGTCACAAAGGTATGAAAGGGTACTACAGAGGTGCAGAAAGGGGTCTCAGTTCTGCCTAAGAGGAAAGTCAAGAAAGAGAGGGAGAAGGGGTCTTTGAACTGGGTCTTGAAGGATGAATAGGAGTTTTCTGGGTTGGGCTGAAGGCTTTTTTCTGCTCTTGACCCACCAGTTTACTGTTTCTGGTCCTGATAACTCCTTTCTACTCCTGCTTCTGACTTCCACACTGAATATTCTAGCTCCAGAGTTCTTCTTCAGGTGACCCACATTTTCCAGCATCAGTTCTCCCTGCCTCTTCTCCAGAAGTGACCCGGTAGCCTTACTGAGCCTCCTAATCTGGGGCTGCAACCCTGAGGCCCAGGCACAACAGGTGGGCAGCAGCTCCCTGTCTGTGAGACTGTCTGTCAGGAGCGCCCTCACCAGGCCAGGTCGGAAGTGCAGTGAGACCCCCCTGGAGACGCTAGCACATGCCCTGCAGTGAACTGGTATTTCTGGGCCCTGAAACCCAGTGCAGCCCATGGGGGTTTGTTGGGCCAGAAGTACAGGTGATGGGAGGCGAGGCCTAGACTTCAGGGGCACCAGCAGCCCAGGGTGGGGAGAAAGAGTCTCTCTACTTTGGGGGAGTTTGTGCTCTTGACCCAGTGCCCTCCACTTTCACAGGCATATTTTGATTTCAGAAGTAAAAAACTAAGTGTCTTGCTTTGGAAACTTTACTTTGCAAAATTAGTAGATCAGAGTCAATAGACCAGAGGTAGGACGAGATGAGTGCCATGGGTTGTCCCAACATCAGGTTTGCTTCTTTATTTCTCCTTGACCCCAATCCCTATTTATTGGTCTCTGGCCCAAACCTGTTCCAGCATCTCTGTAGGCCCATCTCCAACACGTAGGTGCACCCGTGTGCGTGCACAATCCACTCCAGAATAACATGGGCAAGGAGAGGTGGGAACTTAGGTAGTTCCAGGGGAGGAGGGACGAAGTTGTGTCCCTAACACAGGACAGCCAAAAAAGACAATCCCACTTAGGCACGACAGGATCCTTATCACTAGAACGAATGCTGCATCCACACATCAGACCGTGAAGTGAGAGCTGTAGTCCCTGCCCAGTATTGAAGGGGAACCTGCGGAACATGTCAGGGGAACTGCCTTCGTTGCTGGACCCAACAAACGCTAGCAACCCCAGTCTGCACATTTTAGACCTTAGCTGTCACCTGTTTTGACAAATCCACTTCACCTTCTCTCATCCCTGGCCCATGCCAGCTCTTCAGTGCCTAAGATGCATTACTCTGACAGTAGAGAGCTGGCTCCCCCTTGTGCCTGAGAAAAACTAATAGACACCCAGGAAGTCTGGGGACAAAATCTCTCTGAAGCTCACTTGAATCTTTAGGCAGGAAGGTGACTGCTAGCAGTCAGATTTTGGGAGGATAGAGTAGTCACCCTTTTTTATTTTTTTTAAGATTTTATTTATTTATTTTTAGAGAGAGGAGAAGGGAGGGAGACAGAGAAGGAGAGAAACAGCAATGTATGGTTGCCTTTCACATGGCCCTCACAGGGGACCTGGCCCGCAACACAGGCATGTGCCCTGACTGGGAATCGAACTGGGACCATCTGGTTCCCAGCCTGCACTCAATCCACTGAGCTACGCCAGCCAGGGCAGTAGTCACCCTTTTAAAGGCCCTCTGTGTATCTGTGGGCATCCAGCCTCTGTCTGAGCTCTTTTCCTTTCTCTATCTACATTCACATTAACCAATTAACCAATGCCCCTTCCTCATATAAAAAATGGAATCCATGATATCACTTCCAAATCAGTTATTCTTTTTATATCTAAAGTGGTTTTGAACATTAGACAAGTGGAGCCCAGGTCACATGGGACAGGAAGGTTGAAGGAGGATATTGGGACCAGGTAAGTGATCGAGGGACCCCAAATCGGCTCCAGGGACAGGCCCTGCAAGTACAGCAAAATGTCTGAAATCCGATCCCAATTCAGGAATGGTTTGGCCGGTTGGGTCAAATCCTAGGGCTAAGAGGACAGGCACTGAAGGTATACTAGGTAGTATAAACGCTTCCATCCTAGAAGAGTGAAGAATTCGGCTTCCCTGCAAACCAGCGGCTGAGGTGTCATGGCATGGGAGGAAGAGACAGGAGGAGGACCTGGGGGCATCTTTTAGTGCCGGGAAGTAAAGGAGTGCTCCTGAAAACGAAGGACGGGCCATGTCAGAGGGACCTGGGAGACAGCCCGAAAGAGTTCCCAACGGCCAACGTTGGAACAAAATAAATAAGTTTTACAAAATAAATAATGTAAAAAAACCCACAAAACCCCACAAAATAAATAATGTAGTATTAGATTATAACACAAAGTACAAAATAAATATACGTAAGTTCATACTTATATAAAATAATTCAATAAATAAGAAGAGGAAATAAATCTTCCTTCTGCAAGAATTCCAACTAATATATGGAGACACACTCCACTCCCTACAGCCCCAGGCTGGGCTAAACTTTGAGGCTTGCTTCCAAAGAACAGAGAATGAAGGAGGAAGTCAGTAGTTTAGCAGTGGAGAAACCTGGCAAACACCGCCTTAGGCAGGTAATGGGGATTAGATCACCAGCTGACATCAGCCACTGCCTGACTGGTGTAATGAGGAGGACACGTCACTTCCGTGGTAGTTATCCTTCCCAAAGCACATTACCTCCATCTCAGTGTAAGTAAATCACTAGAGAAACCCAATTTGAGGACATTTTATAAAAGGCCTGCCCAGGACGCCTCAACACTGTCAAGGTCATAGAAAAGAAGGAAAGGCAAAAACTGTCACAAGCCAGAGGAAACTAAGGAGGCAGGACAACCAAATACAACCTGGTACCCTGTGTTGGATACTGGACAAAAAAAAAGGACGTTAGTGGAAAGATTAGTGAAATCCAAATGAAGTTTGGGGTTTAGTTAATAAACATAAATTTGACACATGTAGCAAAGTTATGGAAGATGTTAACATTAGGTAAAGCTGGATGAAGGGCAAATGGGAGCTCAATGTGCTATCTTTGCCACTTTTCTGTAAATCTAAAATCATGCCAAAATAAAGTTTATTCAAAAACAAAATTTAAATTCCTGACTATAATACCATATATGTAGGGAAGGGTAAATAGAGCTAAAATATTCTAAGGACCATGATTTATTCATACAGAGGATAAAGTTTTGGATTAATTTGAGAATTTGATAGGTTAACCGTGCATATTGCATTTTAAAAGCTATCCACTAAAAACGCGGTTGGCAATTTTTTTTTGACAAGGGATATATAGCAAATATCTTAGTTTTTGCAGATCCCCTATGTTGTAACTACTCAACTACACTGTTGTAGCTTGAAAGCATAGACAATATGTAAAACGGGTGTAGCTGTGTCCCAATAACTCTTTACTTACAGAAACAGGTAGCAAGATAGATGTAGCTTACAGGTACTAATAGAAGAAAAACGGAGAGTGTAACTTTTATTTAGTAGAAAGAGAAAGAGAAGTAATTGATTAGTTATCTAAATAAAAGGCAAGAAAGGAGAGAAAAAAGAAATATAAAACAGGACAACATAGAAAGTACAAAGAGCCCTGGCTAGTATGGTTCAGTAGATTGAGCACCGGCCTGTGAACCAAAGGGACTCTGGTCCAATTCCTGGTCAGGGCACGTGGTTGTGGGCCAGGTCCCAGATGGGGGCACATGAGAGGTAACAGATTGATGTTTTAATTTTAATCCTTTGAAATATTTTAAGACTTTATTCCTAGTTTATGGTAAATTGGAAATATTCTATGTGCGCTTAAAAATAAGGTGTATTGCCCTGGCTGGTGTGGCTCAGTGGACTGAGTGCCAGCCTGTGAACCAAAGGGTTGTGGTTCGATTCCCAGTCAGGGCACATGCCTGGGTTGCAGGCTAGATCCCTAGTAGGGGGTGCACATCCCATGTTAATAGATGTTTTTCTCCCTTTCTTTCTCCCTTCCTTCCCCTCTCTCTAGAAATAAATAAATAAAATCTTCAAAAAAATAAAATGCCATCTTTAATTATATTTTAAAAAGAGAAAGTACAAAGACAATGGATAGATTTTGATCCAAATACTTTAGTAATTAAATTCAATATAAATGGATACATATTCCAGTTAAAATCTGTTTCAGATGTCTCTTGCAAATAACATATATTTGTATTTGGTTTATTTTGTAGCCAATATTAAAACAAAGGGATATAGAAAGAGTGAGAGTAAAAGAATGGGAAAAGATATACCATGCAAAGAACAACTGAAAGAAAATTGCTATAGCAATATTAATATCAGACAAAATAACTTAATGCAAAAAGCATTACTAAAGATAAAGAGGGTCTTCATAGTGATAATAAATTTAATTCACTAGGAGTAAGTCATGATTTTAAATAACAAAATATACAAAGCAAAAATCTGGCATACTCAAAGGAGAAGTAAACAAATCCATAATCATAATGGAAAATTTACACACTTGTCTTAATAATTCTTGGGGGAAAAAACAGAGAAAAAAGCTTAGGAAGAATATAGGTTTGCATATCAAGATAGAAGAATTGACCAGATGGACCAAGAGAGACACTATTTCCACCCCCGACCCCTAGCCAATACAGGCAGAAGAGGAAGCTCTGAAGTGATGCTATTTTTAACACCTGAAGAATACATCTTGTTTTTTTTTAAGATTTTATTTATTTATTTTTAGACAGAAAGGAAGGGAGGGAGAAAGAGAGGGAGAGAAACATCAATGTGTGGTTCCCTCTCATGTGCCCTCTACTGGGGACCTGGCCCACAACCCAGGCATGTGCCCTGACTGGGAATCGAACTAGCGACCCTTTGGTTCCCAGCCCGCACTCAATCCACTGAGCTACACCAGCCAGGGCAAGAAAAAGGATATTTTTAACAGCATTGTTTATAATAGCCAAATACAGAAAACAAACCAAATGGTTATCAACATAATGGATAAGTAAGTTATGGCATGGTTATATAATTCAATGAAATAGTGCTATACAAGATAGCATAAATGACTCTCAAACAATGGTGAGAAAATATTTAAGACACAAAGAATATATTTTTATATACATATAGAAAAAGGTTCTTGTTAAACTGTACCTATATATTTTAAGAACCAGAACTGTACCTCTAGCCCTAATCTTTTCTTAGAACTCTAGGCTGGCATATAACTGGTACCTGCCATATAATATGTACTCAGTATGACAGGTCTCATTCTTTATAATTACAATCTTTATAGTGACTGCAGGGTATTTCATAATATGGATATGCCATATCTATTTAACCACTTCCTTGTTGATGTGTTTTTAAAGAATTTTGCTTTGGCTGCCCCAATACACTGAGAATTCTGAGAGGTGAGAGACCATGTCTGTCTTCATCTAAGACAGTGCTTGCTATTCAATAGTCATGTCATTGAATTAATTTTTGATTTGCTTTCCTATAAGAAAAAAAATGCCCTGGACAGTTTAATTTATCTTTGTTAGGGCATGAATTGATTCCTTGTAATTTTTTTAATTCTCACCCCAGGATGTGTTTATTGATTTTAGAGAGAGAAGAAGGGAGAGAGGGAGATGTACAGGGTCCGTCAGAAGTAAGGCCTGCGTGAGTGTGGTTGGTCCGGTGATAATATGGGTGTGATCATTTATAGTTTTAATTTGAACACTTCACCTAAAATGTCATATGGTGTGCTTGAGTGTGATATTGTTACGTTACAGAATTACAAAACTATGATTTTTTCATAAAAGGGCATTATTTCTGGACCCTGTGTGTGTGTGTGTGTAGAGAGAGAGACAGAGACAGAGAGACAGAGAGAGAGAGATCAGTTGCCTCTCATATACATCCTGACTGCAACCTAGGTATTTGCCCTTACTGGAAATTGAACGCACATTCTTTTCGTGTAGGGGATGCTCCAACCAACTGAGTTTCTTGGCCAGGGCAATTCCCTGTGTATAGTGAATTCTGTTTTTGTTTACAGTGAATTAACACTAGAGAATCTATTCATCGGGTATAATGGCGAAATAAACGTTCCAGACTTGGAAGATTAGACCATGGGTCCTGGAGTAAGCTCATTCAGTTTCCCCACGTGACAACCTCTTCTTTGTCTCAGTGCAACAGCAGCCAGGAAACGTGTCAAGCCTTAGAGTTAGGAAACCATATACATCGCATTTTCTGAGAGGACCTAATTAAAGTATCCTACCTTTCTTAAATGCACTTGACCCATTGTGATTTGTGACTTGGACCCCCATATGACACCATACCTGGACCTCCAGGGAATAACGGGCTCCAGAAAAGCTGCTTATAGGTCAGGATAGGCCACTTGGGAGTCCTGCTCCTTTGAAACCTTGCCTCCATACTCTCTATGTCATGCCAACTCTTCCAGCCCGATCCTAGAAGAGTCGTAAAAGTGTTGGCTGTCAGAGCAAAGACCACGGGCTGCTGCTGGCAGGAGCAGCAGACGGCCATGGCTCAGAGAAGAGGCTCAGCAGCACGCACAGCGGCTGGGCCCTGCCAGGCTTACCTTGAATGCCCATTGTGATGTCATACAGAGTCACAGCCTTAAGGGCAAAAACAGTTTGACTGAGAGGGGATGGGGTTGAGTAATGGCGCTGACATGGGGGCCAGCCCTCCCACTGCCATCACATGTCAGTCTTCTACTATTATTTGGTCTCCTTGTTTGGGGGGTTTGGGTGCTGTTTTCTGGGAAACAGAGCAGGGAGCAGGTGGCCGGCTCAGAGGTATGTGATGTAACAACTCTCTTGAAACTCACTGCTCCCTGCCCTTGCCCCTGAAGCCATAGAGACTCCTACACCTTGGGCCATGGGCAAAATTGGGTGGGGGAAAGAGAGGAGTTGAGATATTGCCTTTGAATGACCTATCCTATATAGGTCATTCTCAATCCTTTTCCCTTCAGTTCATTTCAGCAAACCTTGAGCAACTATTATATGACAGCATAGTAGACATTGAAGAAGAACAAAACACCATCTCCACCTTCTAGGAGCTTGAGATGAAGCGGGGGGATAGGCAGACAGATATATATTGAATACATAAGAAAAGAGAAAGTGACAAGATTTCATAGAGGTATAAATACTGCTAAGGAGATGGGAGGCAAAGAGCATTTTGATCTGTAAAAGGCCTTCCGGGGGAGCTCAGTTTGAGTTGTGCTTCAGAGAAAGGGTAGGACTTGGAAGGTGGGTGAGGTAGGCGGAGGAGAGTATAGGAAAATTCTTCAGACAGAAGGAATATATTGGGGAAAAGCATGGGAAAGAAGCAGAGGAAGGTTGGATGTGTTTGAAGAGAGCTGAAGACACCTACCTGAATTCAGTATAGAGGTGCAAGGAACTCAGCGAGGGGAAAGGTTGGAAAATTGGTAGAGGTCACGTTGCAGAGGTCTGCAAATGCCAGGCTGAATGCTTTTTTAGTTGCATCCAGCATAAATGTTATTCTGGATGCAACTAAAAGACATCATAAATTTAAAGCCAGGTAAAAATGTGCTTAGATCTGTGTCTTAGAGAAGTGCTTCTCAAACTTTAATATACAGATGAATCACCTGGGGGTCTTTACTTTAAAAGCAGATTCCGATTTAGGTGTGGGGTAGGCACTGAAATTCTGCATTTCTAACATGCTCCTATGCTTGAGTGAACCTTGACAGTGAGTCCAAGGTACATGGTAGTTCTCTGGTGCAGATAAGCTGTGGGAGGCTGCATCACCGACTTAGTGTGAGGGAGGGCAAAGAAAATGAAAGAATCAGAGCAGTAAGGAGAACAAGAGGACACAGATTTATTCTTGAATGTTTATCACCCATCACCACCACTATAAGGCACTTCTCTAGGCTATCTGGATACTATAGTAAAGCAGGAACAAAACACTCTGCCCCTCAGAGATGTAGAAGAGGAGGGGTCTACTGTGGTGAAGTTTGAATGTGGGAAGTGAGGCAGAAAAAGAGGGAAGGAGCTGTCTTTTCCTGATTGAATCTCAAATACAAAGAGTTAATGATAAACATTATCATCGGTTTCCTACAAGGACTATATTCATCTTTGCTTCCCCTGTGCCTAGCACACTGCCTGGAGTAATAAGTAAGTGCTCCATAAATATCTGTGAAATGAATGATGACTTCTCAATGTTAACCTTGAATG
Organism: Micronycteris hirsuta; assembly: GCA_004026765.1. NCBI lineage: Eukaryota > Metazoa > Chordata > Mammalia > Chiroptera > Phyllostomidae > Micronycteris > Micronycteris hirsuta. Next base: position 6,388 of record PVJI01022304.1, on the reverse strand, counting down.
ACTGATGAGATGATGGCCTTTCAAAGAATAGAAACCATTAGATAGAAGTCATGAGTCCAGCCGCACTGTTTGGCCTGGGTACACCTACCAGCTCCACCACTGTAGTGACAGAATGGTTCACAGTGCTTCTGTAAGGTGACATCCTTCAGATATTTGGTGGCTTTTAGGATATGCATACACTGATGGCCTCGGAAGTTTCATGAGTATTCTTAAAGTGAACACAAAGATTTGAACCTCTTGATTTGCATGATTTTGTGATGTTTTCTGGGTCAAGTGAATATTGAACCATTTTTAGAAGTCACCAGGAGGCACTGGACCTCCAGCACCAACCACAGGCTGTCTGCACCCCTGCTGCCCCCATTCCTGCCTATTGTATCCCTTTTGGGGCTACGAAGTCTGCATGGTCCCATGGCACCAAGTCAGGTGCTCTGATCTGTCATCTAATTTTTGTAAATATATAAATCATATGTATTTTAAAGTACAGGTCTTTTAACAATATTTGTACTGACAGTGTTTGTTTATATCACCCATTCATCTTATCTTCTAGTATACATGGCAATTTTTTTCTTGCATACCAAGAATGTTATATGTAAAGTTACTTCCCTCCAGAGATTAGAGTTATTTTTGCTTCCAGAAGTCATTCGGAGAAACTCATCTTAATCCAATCAGGTATTGAACTCGTCGAAGGCTAAGCTTCAATTTTTTTTAATTTTAAAACTTTTTTTCTATTATAATTAACATTCAATATTACATACATTTTATTGACTATGCTATTACAGTTGTCCCAATTTCCCCCCCCTTTCCCCCTTCTGCCTCATACTCTCATTCTCTCCAGCAACCCCCGCCCCTAAGTTCATGTTCATGGGTCATGCATATAAGTCCTTTGCCTTCTCCATTTCCTATACTATTCTTAACATCCTCCTATCTATTTTGTACCTACCAATCTATTCCTCTAATCCTTTCTTTTCTCCCATTCTCTGTCTTCCCCCTCCCTGCTGATAACCCTCCAAGTGATCTCCAGATCTATGATTCTGTTCCTGTTCTGCTTGTTTACTTAGTTTGGTTTTTAGATTCAGTTATTGATAGTTGTGAATTTGTTGACATTTCAATGTTCATAGTTTTTTATCTTCTTTTTCTTAAATAAAACCCTTTAACATTTCATATAATAATGGCTTGCTGATGATGAACTCCTTTAGCATTGCCTTGTCTGGGAAGCACTTTATCTGCCCACCAATTCTAAATGATAGCTTTGCTGGATAATCTAAGTGGTAGGTCCTTGCTTTTCATCACTTTGAACATTCCTTGCCAGTCTCTTCTAGCTTGCAAAGGTTCGTGTGAGAAATCAGCTGATAGTCTTATGGGAACTCCTTTGTTGGGAACTCCTTTGTAGGTAACTCTCTGCTTTTCTCTTGCTGCTTTTAAGATTCTCTCTTTATCTTTAACCTTTGGCATTTTAATTATGATGTGTCTTGGTGTGGTCCTCTTTAGGTCCAACTTGTTTGGGACTCTCTGTGCTTCCTGAAATTGTATGTCTATTTCACCAAATTAGGGAAGTTTTCTTTCATTATTTTTTCAAGTAAGTTTTCTATTTCTTGCTCTTCCTCTTCTTCTGGCATCCCTATCATTTGGATATTGGTATGTTTGGAGCTGTTCCAGAGGCTCCTTAGTCTATTCTCATTTTTCTATATTCTTTTTTTCTTCTTGCTGTTCTGACTGAATGCTTTTTTCTTCCTTATGTTCCAAATCATTGATTTGATTCTCGGCGTCATCCCCTCCACTGTTGGCTCCTTTAGATTGTTCTTTATTTTACTTAATGTAACCTTCATTTCTGCCTGGGTCTTCTTTATGCCATTGTCATACTCAATGAGTTCTTTGAGCATCCTCATAACCAATGTTTTGAACTCTGCATCTGATAGTTTGGTTATCTCAATTTTGTTTCATTCTTTTTCTGAAGTTTTGTTCTGTTCTCTCATCTGGGCCATATTTCTTAGTCTCCTCAATTTGGCAGCCTCCCCGTGTTTGTTTCTGTGTATTAGGTAGAGCTGCTTTGACTCCCTCTCTTAGTAACATGGCCTATCGTAGAAGCGCGTACCTGTCTGGATGAATGGGGCTTCTTTAAATCCTAATATTTTTGTAGTTTAGTTGTAATTTTTTTCTGTAGATGTGTGAGGAGGTGAAGCATGTTTACCTATGCCTCAATCTTGACTGGAAGTGACATTCAATGTTATATTAATGTCAGGTATACAGCACAGTGGTTAGACATGTATATAACTTATGAAATGATCCCCTGGATATATCTAATACCCACCTGGCACCATATGAGCTTCAATGTTTGAGCCTACTTTATTTCAGGTTTATCCCTATTTCTAGGTATAACCCTTTGTTGGGTCTCAACTGAAAGGCTGGGATATTTACTAGCAGCCTTCCTCTTTGGTTCCTAAAGTCATTTTTTCACCTGTCTATCCCCATAAAACTACTAAATAGTTTGCTTAGCTTTTCAGCCATAGCTTGAGAATTGGAAAATCCTTTGAGGGGGAAATCTGGGCTCGCTTCTCTACACTTCCTTTTTTCTCTGGGATCTTGGCTCCCCTGGTCCTTGATGCCTTGATAACTCTTCAATATCTTCAAATAGGTGTTAAAAAAATTTTTGGTCCAGTTTTGTGGCTGTTTTCATTTGGAGGATTCAAACAATTACTATAAACAGAAATCCTAGATTGAAATTTTCTGTTTCCATTTTTCCCCTTCTACTAGCTTAACAATTGTGCATTTTATTCCTATTCTTCCAGTGGTTACTCCAGGAATTTCAATATGCATACTTATCTAATTCTCTGTTCAGTATTTTATTAATTCTGCTAAACTCGTCCACTGAGATTTTTATTTCAGTACTACATTCTTTCTTTTTTAAAGATTTTATTTATTTGTAGAGAGAGGGGAAGGGAAGGAGAAAGAGAGGGAGAGAAACATCAATGTGTGGTTGCCTTTTGCACGCCCCCTACTGGGGACATGGCCTGCAACCCAGGGATGTGCCCTGACTGGGAATCAACCACAACCCTTTGGTTTACAGTCCTGAACTCAATCCACTGAGCTCCACCAGCCAGGGTTCAGTACTACATTTGTAATTTCTAGAGGTAACATTTGATTCTCTCTCAAATCTGCTAGATAACTTTTTTGTGGTTTTCTGTTTCTTACAAATATATTTAATCTTGTCTTTTATTTCTTCAAATGTAATATACATTGTTGTTTTCTAATCTAGATCTGATGATTCCAATACCTGGCATTTCTGTGGGTTTGTTTCTGTACAAATAATCTATTTAATAAAATACAATATTCATGGCATTTTTTTAAAGCCTTGGATAAAGATCTTCCCTAGGGAGTGTTTTATTTGTTTTTCACTGTGGTACCATCAGTCCAGAAGTACTTTAAATTCATGGCTTGAGGGTTTTTTGTGAACTTGAGCAAATTACACAAAAGTCCACCTATGGTTACAACTTCCCAGGGACTTCTCTTTAGTTCTCTGAGTGTCTTAGTGTCATGAGGTTCCAGCTGAATGTGGGAGAGTGTTCTACTGGATTTTTTTTTTTTTTTTTGCCGTAGTTTGTATTTTTGAAGTTTTCTTTTTAAAAAGATTTAATTAATTTATTTTTAGAGAGAGGGGAAGGGAGGGAGAAAGAGAGGGAAAGAAACATCAAGGCCCTGGCTGGTGTAGCTCAGTGGATTGAGCGTGGGCTGGGAACCAAGCGGTCCCGGTTCGATTCCCAGTCAGGGCACATGCCTGGGTTGCAGGCCAGGTCCCCGTGAGGGCCATGTGAGAGGCAATCATACATTGCTGTTTCTCTCCCTCTCTTTCTCCCTCCCTTCCCCTCTCTCTAAAAATAAATAAAAATAAATCTTTAAAAAAAAAAAGGAAAGAAACATCAAATCATTCGGTTTCCTCTTGCACGCCCTCAACTGGGGACCTGACCTGTAACCCAGGCATGTCCCCTGACTTGGAATTGAACTGGCAGCCTTTCAGTTTGCAGGCCAGTGCTCAATGCACTGAGCCACACCTGCCAAGGCTGAAGTTTTCTTTAAAAAGTTCTTCTGTGCTCTAGGTCACAAGGATTTTCTCCTATGTTTTTTAGATGCTCCAGTGTTACCTTTCACATTTTAATTTTTAATACACTTGGAACCCACCTCTATACATAGTATTAAGAAATGATCCAATTTTATTTTTCTCTTTATAGTGAGCCAGTGTTCTCATCACTATTTGCTAAAGAATCTTTTCCCCATTGATTTGTAGAACTCCCTTTATCATATACATGAGTCCATCTTTGAGTTCTCTACTCTGTTCCATTGGTTTGTTTGTTCCTGTATTTATTGTCATATATTTGTAGTGTGTTTTAGAGTTTGGTACAGCAGGCCTCTTCTTTGCCTTTCTTTTTAAGGTTGACTTAGCTACTAGTGGACCTTTCTTTTGCTATATAATTTTAGAGAGTTTAACAAATTTTTGAAACATTCCAACTGAAATTTTGATTGGGAATGCATTAAAATATAATTTAATTTGGAGAATAGTGATATCTTTGTAATTTTAAATTATTCTAACCAAAAGCCTAGAATGCCTCTCCATTTATTGAGATCATTTTTCTCTGTCCTTTATTAGCGTTCCATAGTTTTCTACATGAAGGTCTTCTATATTCTTGGTTAACTTATATTTTGACACTCTATCATTTTTATTGCTATCATGAAGGACATATCTTTTATTATTTAAAATTATATTTTTCTGGTTTTTTTCTGCAGTAGAGAAATGCTATTGATATTTATAAGTTCTGGTAATTAGAAACCTTAAATTCTTTTATTAGGTCTGATGGAGAATGTCTTTGGTTATCATTTTGATTCCTTTCATACTTATTGGTTTATTCAAATTGTGTATTTCTTTTTGCCTGCTTTTGATATTTTACATTTTTTTCTAAGAATTTAACCATTTCATCAAGTATTTCTCATTTACTTAAGTATAGTTATTCAAGCTGTTTTCCTTCTCCTTCCTCCTCTACTACAATTTCCGAAGAGATTTTACATTTCCTTTCCTTTTTTGCCCCAAGGCCATCAACAACCCAGAACCACTTTTATTTTACTTTTGCGGGTCCCTGACTACATAGGGAGTATAAATTAGTTAGTATTCCTCACCAGCATGAAGATAGACTCTTGGTTGAAATTCTCAGAGAAGCCTGGTTTTTTCCCCCTCTACCCAGAGCTCAAGCTTTATTGTCTGGCAGGCATATTTTTTTCTAGCCACCTTTTAACCGATAAGTAGCAATTTGAAAATCCTAGCTCTTTTTCCCTGGGGTCTCAATTCCAAATACCCACTTCACATGAGCCTTGTCTTTTGTCATTTTCTTGTTGTTATCCAAAATCCTTTAGTCACTGACTGCAAATCACCTAGGACATTGAAGTGTCAGCTGACTTTCCACTCTTGTTTTTTAGTTTTCTATTTTTTGGGCTGGATATTTCACTTATTCTCTTGTAAAGAGCTAAGTTCTGCATTTAAAAAAATTATTATATTTAATTCAGCATTTCCACGTGTTTTGTAGTGGGGAATTATTTAGGTCTGTGATATGTAGAGGTCATTTTGAGATAAATATATAGAAAGATCATTTGTAAATATAGCAACCTGTATTTCAACATCAGTTTTCCTTTTTGTTTGATGTTTTTAGTCAATGGTCTATTATGGACACAAGTAATACATGACTAAGCATAAAATCAATTTAAAAGTTAAAACTACCAATGTGCTAGGGGTATTCAACTGAGTGATAAACTCAGTGACTGAATCATGTAGACTTTCATGAATTCCTCAGTAATTGCTCAGGCTCTTTTAACATACTCTCAGAGACTTCCGCCAAGATGGCGGCGTAGGTGGACGCACTGCACCGCCGCTCACAACCAGAGAGTTTAAACAACGAACTCAATAGCGAAATATAAACGACCAGAACGGACAGAATCAAACTGAAGGGAAGTCCGACACCCAGGAAGTTGGGGAGGACGTACATCCAGGCCGGTAAGCGGGGCAGAACCGAGCGGAGGAGCGGAGTGAGAGGCAGTTTGCCCGGAGGAACTCACCCCGGGAGCGCCTAAACAAAACACTACCTCGAGCAACGGGGGAACCTCGCAGGCCGGCGGCGTAACTGGAGAGGCCAGTGGGAACCAGCAGGGCCGAGACTGGCAGAAAAGGCAGTGGGGAACTGGGGAGCAGAGGGTGATAGGGAGTGGCGGTGAACGGCAGACGCCATTGCTCCCTCCCAGGCCCCACCCCCAGAGGAAACGTCACAAAAAAGCGACCCAGGTTGCCAGGCCCCAACAAACACCTAAGACTCCGACAGGGGCGCCGAGATAAAAAAGAATGAAAATGGCCAAA
>PVJI01022303.1:0-25820 GCA_004026765.1 Micronycteris hirsuta | reverse complement strand
TTCTTCTTCTTCTTCTTCCTCTTCTTTCTTCTTTTACTTCTCCTCTTCCTCCTCCCTCCCTCCTCCCCTTCCTCCTCCTCTTTCTTCTTCTGTTGGTCCCTTTATGCATGTATTACATCTGTGGTACTTTTTCCACAGTTGTTGGATATTCTGTTCTGTTTTTTGTCCACCCTTTGTTTTACTACTACGTTGTTCTACATCAAAGGCATTCTTCATTTCTCTTATAGTGTTTTTGATATCTTGAATTTTGGGTTATTTTTGTGTATTTCCATTTCTGCCTACATTACCCATCTGATCTTGCATATTGTCTACTTTATCCACTAGAGCCTTTAGTATATTAATCCTAGTCATTTTATACAACTGTTCTGACAATTCCAACATCTTTGCCATGTTTGGTTCTGTTCTGATGCTTTCTATGTTTCTACAAATTGTGTCTTTTGCCTTTTGATATGTCTTTTAATTTTTTCTCTAAAACCAGCCTTGATGCACTGAGTGGAAGGAAGTGCAATTAATAGGCTTTTATTAATGTGGTGGTGAGGAGTGGCAGAGAGAAAGTGTTCTGCAGTCCTGTGATTAGACTCAGGCTTTCCGTGAGCTTATGCCCATTGACCATCATCTTTACCAGTGTTTCTCAGTTTACTCCCTCCTTCTTAGGTGGGACGGGGTGGCTAGAGTTGGCTGGGGTGGATATATCCCTTCTGCAACATGGAAGGCCAGATGGAATGGGATATTTCCCTTGCGCCAGGATGGTTAGACTCTGGTAATCTTGTTAACTAGATGACCCCATGGGCAGGCCTTGCTAAGAAGAACAGAGTGCTCTGGCATATTTCAAAATGGTTTCTTTCCCTCTACCCCTGCTCAAAGCCTGAGAACATTCTTTTATATATTTACTGTGGGGATCCGATTGAGCTCCTGAAGGTAATTATCCAATATAGTGGGGATCTCCCCCTGACTTGGCTGGCCTGGAATTTTAAATCTCACAGTTGTTTGTGTTGAGCCTCCAGGGATTCATCAATCACAGTCCCTGTTTTTCTGCCCCAGCACTGGTCCCTGCTGTGGTTTCTTCCTGTGGGTTTCTGCTCTGGTAAGTTGTGATTCACAGATCATTATGGTCTACTTATAAAAATTAACAAATTAACATGTGTACAAAACTATAAACTAAGGACTTTATTCTGATTTTCCATTTTCCACTATGCACTTTTGTGGAGTGTTGGTCAGATGCTTTGCATACTGCCCCTCACTTTGGGATTGTCCAGTGTTTTCCTATGATTAGACTGGCATGACATAATTTGAGGAAGAATACCACAGGGATGAAATGCCCCTTCTGTTTCATCACCAGGGAGGAAATTATACTATCAGGATTTTTTACTGCTGAATTTTTTACTTTGATGGCTTGGTTATGGTAATGTCTGCTAGGTTTTTCCAATTTATTTACTTTTTCCTTTTGCCTATTATCTGCTTGAAGTGTGTCATTAAGTCCGGCTTATACTCTAGTGGTGGAAATTAAACTCTAGATGAAGAGAAAAATATAAAAGAGTTCCAACACATACCAAAGTCACCAGTGTACTTAATTCATATTTTGAAAGAGATATTTTTAGCTACTCGAATATCCTAATTCTCCTTCAGTTTACACTCACGTACTTTAGGATTCATCTGTGCATCTTGCCTACAGTTACTGCTCTAGTATTCTAATGGAGATTTTCTATTTTCCTCATTGCTTCTACATTTATAAGTTGGATTTATTCTATTGAAAAAAAAAAAAAAAAGATATGTCTTGCCCTGGCTGGGTGGTTCACTTGGTTGGAGTATTGTTCTGTACATCAAATGGTTTCAGGTTTGATTCCTGGTCAGGGCACATACCTAGGTTGTGGGTTTGATCTCCGGTATGAGTATGTACTGGAGGTAATCTATTGATGTTTCTCTCTCATTTTGATGTTTCTCTCTCTCTCCCTTCCTCTCCCTCTAAAATCAATAAACATATCCTTGGGTGTGGATATTTTTAAAACTGTTCTTTTTCCACTTTATTTACTTATTCAATCATTTATTTATATGCACATTATTAACTTTTAGTGAGTATGTTATGATATTTATTTTATTTTTTCAATGCTGAAATAATTCTAGTTTTGACCATTGGTAAAGCTCTTTCAAGTTAATAGCTGCATCATTTTGAGATTCCCTCCATTTTAATTTTAAGCTCTTCCTTACTTTTTGGAAATACAAAAAGCTTTAGAATAATCTTTTTTTTTTTTTTTTTTTCTTCAGCCTTAGAAGTAGTCATTCATGTATGGAGTCTGGTTCCTTCTACTGGATAAACATTTGGAAACTAAGATTTGGGCACTAGGTATGCTTATAGCTACTAGAGTGTCACTGCTTCCATTCTGTCTCAAGACACAAAGCCAGGAAATATACAGAATATACTAAGTCTTGCATATAAAGCACTCTACATTTAACTGTATGTCCATCAGTCTGCAGATATATTAAGAAAAACATGAGTTTCTGGTATCTCCTACTTCAATCCAGTAACAAGGTTCATCCTAGCCTTCCCTCCTTCCTGTAAGCTTATTTTTAAAATTTTTTATCAGAGAGTGAAAACCCTGGTTTATAATGTTTACACTTATTTTTTTTACTCATGTCTTCAGTCCCAGTGTGCATGTAAGATTGCTTCTTAATTGGCAACCAGTGCTGCTTTGAGGAAAATGAAAACAACTAGTACATGGTGTTTATGTATACTTTTCTTGTTTATCTTTTACCTCATAGTATCTAGTCAAAACACTGTTTTTAAAAGTTATTTAAGTGAGCTACTTGTTTCACTTTGTGATGGGGTTTATCATGTATTCATCATACAAGTAGATTCCTTTGTCACTGTGCATACCTTCATGCGTTGTCCCCTAAAGGATGCCTTTCTGGTTTTTATACAGCAAAATTCATTCTTTGTGGCATACATTTTGATGATTTTTGACAGTCAAATCTAGAGCTAGAGTTATGTATATACCATCACCATCTAAAGCAGTTATAGCAACCAAAAAATGTCGCTGTGTGACACCTTTGTAGTTAACTCCTTCCCAACTCCTGTTGTACTCAATAAATTTAACTTTTTTTGAACATTGTATAAATAGAATCATAAAACATTTGTGTCCAATTCTAGGCAATTATAGATAAGTTAAGCTTATGTAAATATTGTCATATAGGTTTTTGTGTGAACATGATTTTCATTTCTCTTAGGTGTGTAATAGGAGTAGAGTTATAGCATCACATAGTTTTTGTTTTAAAAAAAGCCAAACTTCTTTTTTTCTCAAATTGGCTATATAATTTGTTTCCATCTATGGGATTGCTAGTTTCTCTACATCATTGTCAGTACTTGGAATTCTCAGGGTATTATTTTTTATTTTTTTATGTTTTGATCATTCTAAGGGTGGAGAGTGACATGTTATTGTCAGTTTATTTTGCCTTTCACTGATGACTAAAATTTTTGAGCATCTTTTATGTGCTTTCTGGTCATTCATATATCTTCTCTTATATTGTGCTGTTCATACCTTTTCCAACTGCATTGTTTTTTATTATATTATTCACTTTTAATGTTTTATTATATATGTTATTTAAATGTTATTATATGTTATTACATATTATATGTTATTTCAAAAATGAGTGTGAAAATACTTTCCCAGCTTTTTGTCTCTCTATTCAAAATCTCAATAGTGTCTTTGAAGGGCAGGTTTTTTTTTTTTTTTAATTTTTACATTGCTAGTTTTATAATTTATTTTTTATTGTAGCCTATAGATTTGTGTCATCAATTTTTTTAAAGATTTTATTTTTATTTATTTTTAGAGAGAGGGGAAGGGAGTGAGAAAGAGAGAGAGAAACAGAAATGTATGGTTGCCTCTCACATGGCCCTCACTGGGGACCCTCACAGGGGGCCCGCAACCCAGGCATGTGCCCTGACTGGGAATCAAACCGGGACTCTTTGGTTCCCAGCCCACGCTCAATCCACTGAGCTACGCCAGCCAGGGTGTGTGTCTTATCAATTTTTAGCTTAATCAATGGTCACAAATATTTTCTGCTTTGTTTCTCCAGAAATATTAACATTTTAACTCTTATATTGAGGTCTAGGATACATTTTTATTTAATTTTTTTATTATACTGTGGGTAAAGGATCACGTTTCATTCTTTTACATAAACCAATGGCTAAGCTCTGAATGTGAAACCCCTGTTCCTCTACTTGCAGCAAATAAATAAAAACCAAGTCTAGTTTTTGAGTAGAGCACTCTAAGCAGTGAACTCCTTGAGTTTGGTAACATCAAGAAGATCACGTATTTCTTGAATAAAATTATGTAAACCACTATAAGATATTAGTATTTTGAGGAAAGAAAAAGGGTATGATAATTAAGATGAGCTATTTGAGCACACATACTATAACAGGGAAAGGAACCAGGGTGGATGGAACTGGATAAAGTTATTAGGCCAGCAAAGGGTCTACTATGACTCTTGTGCAAAAGATATCACCAGGTCTGAGAGTCTCTCTTTTCTACACTTTGAAAATGAAGGACATGAACACATGACAGATAATGACAGTTTAGTGACTATATCATCCACTTATGTTTGTCAGGAATCTGCTTGCTAGTTTGCTCTTCCCTGAATCACGTCTAAGGTCGGTTCCATGCTCACCAACTCCTTTGGTGCTCACACACAGCGGGCATTAAATGGATGGAAAGAGAAATCATAAAATTTTAACAATAGGCCATGCTTAATGGTGATATCCATAAAGGTGTCATAATGTAATAACTTCCATTTAGAGGATGAACAGCAAGCCATGGTCAGTTTAGACCACAACGGAATGTTAATAAATGGAGTTCCAGGCAACACACTGCAGTCAAGGGCCACAAAAAGGCAGAGATTGGTGTGCAAACTAAGAAAGAGGACTAGCTCCTGGCTCATGAGGAAGCACCAGCAAGCAATTTGAGACTTATGTGATATAGTTAATTAAAAAATATAAAACATATTTAAAGCACATTTTAGACTCAAATTGGGGTAGTACTAATGTGGGATCCTGGGTGGCATCAGTGGACGTAGGCCACAGGAGCAAGGATCAAAACTGAAGTTCTGTGTAGCCACATTTGAAGCAAGTTTTTCACAGGTGTTTAACTAATGATGAATCTGTGTACTAGAATTATACTGAAAAGTCTCCGAAATCTTCTGTATCTGTTTTTGCTTGTTAAATATAATTAAAGTATTATATATATAATATATAATAGAAAGTATTATATATATATATATATATATATATATATATATATCACTATCTCAGTTAATTATATAGGCTTTCACTCTTAAATAATTCTTTTGTTTTTTTCATTAGGTCTCCACTTTAGGAAATCCATCAGGATTATTACAGGAAAACAAACACTTTCTGCCTGACCGCTGTCATGAAGATTCAAGCAAATAAGTAATAAAACGTTTAACAGGCAGTATTCGTACACACTGTGTACAAAGTCCACCCGCACTTTTTGTTACACATTATACAGCCACAAGCTTACATTCTAAGACTTGCCTTGTAAGCCCAGGGGGCAGATGTATGCGACAAGGACAAAGAAATGCACAGCAGTTCCCAACTCTGGAAACTCACATTGAAGTATTCACCTTGGAAATTATGATCCAGCAATAGAAACTTGAACCAGGGTGAATAATAAACTAATAATTGTAATCACCTGCAGTAATTTACTTGGACTTCAGCAGCATCAGTAACAAAAAAGAGAGAACCAAAGAGCTATTCATACCCATCTTTACATTCCCTTTTGCTGACATGAGGATTGAGCTTCTTGAAGGATTTATTTGCTTCCCTAATAAGTTACTGGAGATCAGGATAATTACCTATGTTTATCCAAGTCATGCAAATGTAAAAATCTTGTAGTATGATTATTATTGATTCACTGAACATACTTTGGGTTGTTTGTGTGTGCGTGTGTGAATGTGTGTGTGAGACAAAAGGGTTAATATTCTTATGGGTAAAATATAGATTTATATAGGCTTTAGTATACCTAAATCCAATTTTCTTTCCATTTTATCAGAACTGTCCTTCTTGCTCATTCTTCAGCTTCAATTAACAGGGCACTTTCTCTCCTGATTTTTTCCCACAAAGTACCACAAACCATTGCTAATGCTATCAGAATGAATCTTTGTACTCTATTGGTGTTCTCACAAAATTTTTCATACACCTCATTCTTTACACAGATCATGTTGTGTCACAATGAGAGATATTTTTTAATAGTGGGGAGCATGATTCTTTTGTCTTTGTACCCTGAGGGCCTGGCACATAATAATATCCCCCAAAAGTGTTGGTTAAAAAGAGAGCTGAAATTAGTTACTAAACACCCACTCAGGCAAACAATAGCTATAAATACTTTGAATGGACGTGTCTATCTTCTATTTTCCTTAACTTTCAATTAACTTCCCCTCCTGTCTATTGAAAAAATTAGAGTTCTCTGCAATAATTTAAATTCCATTTACTGAAAGTGCCAGCAATAATTATATCATAAAAATTTAATAACAATTGTATCATTTAATGCATTTTACTGAGATCTAATGCATCTCATTTAAAAAATATGCATTCAGATATCATTGGTGTTTACCACGATTGTCCAGTTGTCCCCAACATTGACTATACAGCTTGCTAATAAAGGGTAATAAAAAAGGTGAGAATATGCAGTAATTAGCTTGAAAATTAAATACGACACTGAATATTCATTTTATTTTATTATAGGGCATATACTTCTTATTTTAAATTAGTGGGCTGTAGAATCAACTTTAAAGCATAATAAAGTAGGTTTTGAATTAGGGATGCTCCCAAAACATTTTTAAAACTCATTTTAAACTCTTAAATGCAAAGCTGTAATTTTAAAACCAATAATAGCTAAATATCTCCCAAGGAAGCTACCCATAAAATGACATTATGAAGGCTTATATACCATAGACATTTTTCATGCACATGGTAGAACCTCTAATACCACCAACGAGAGGTAACATGGCTGGGCGAGACACGGCAAAATAGAAACGGGCGGTTGCTCTGAGCGCTGACCTCCACTGCAGGGGCCCTGGGATGAGGACTAATAACACTGTTCAGTAATAGTAGAGTTTAACTTTCAGTATTACTCTTGAAAGGTGTTTTGGATTGAAACAATGAATCATTTTATTCTGATATGAAGCCAGATTCAAGAAACATCTGTTTTAATTCAACATGACAGGTCATTTCAGCCTTTGTAATTATTGATGTAGTACGTCAAAAAACAAACAAACAAAAACAAACAAACGAACAAAAAGGACTGGATTTGAAGCTACAAGAGAATTTCTACTCTGTCATTTACATGTTATATGATCCTAGATAATTCACTTAATTTTCTCTTGTTTTCTTATCTATAAAACAAGGATAGCAGCATATTTTTGCCAACCTGAAAGTGCCACCATGATGACTCCATAAGTTAAAGTTAGTGGATGTGCTTAACAAACTGCAAAGGGCTGAAGAAATTTCCAAACATATGAACTTGAGTGTATAAATTTATAGGAAAAAGTAGCACACAGACGAAAAAGGGAGTGCTTTTCTGATTACCTACCTGACAATTTTCCACATAGGAAAATGACTATAGTCCTAATGGAAGTGTCATAGAAAAAATAGATAGACTTCCTTAAATCAGTTGGAGATGGATATTTTCTTGGGCAGAAAAATCCTGGACAACCTATTTATTATTTTAGGAAAAAAATATCAGGGTGAGTATGAAAAAAAGAGGGACGGCATGAGAAAGGCCGGAAGGGAAAATAAAGAATGAATTCCAGACAGGTAGCTCACACCTTATCTGGGAGGGATAAGCAAAGGCTCTTTGAACACAAAATAAGGTTTAGTAGTGCTAAACACAAAAGGAAATAGCAGGTAATAAAACTGTTCTTAGAGAGATTAAAATGACAAGGTCCATTTTGTAGCAAGTTTTTTGTTTTTGTTTTTGTTTTCCTAAACTGAGTCAACTTTGTCTCAGGCCAAATAAAAGCTAAACAAACCATGCAATAAAAGCACCGATCACCAATACAATTAAAGCGTGATTTGACAGGAGGGTCTGGCCAGATTGCTGGTGGGCCCAGAGAAACCCTGATCCTGTACAAGAGGCTGGCCCCCAAAGAAGGGAGGGATGGGAGGAAACCCCAAGGGAGTGGATTAAAGCTGCAACCAGCGAAAGCACCTGCCTTCTGGAGAAAGAAGGGACCCCTGAGTGGGGTTAGAAAGTGCTGAAGGCAGTCCAGGATTGAAACCAGAGCGGGGACATAATTCCATTCCTCTGAGGTAAACAACTAACGCTGCTTGAGACACTGCTTGCACTGAGCCTTCGTGGGCTGTTGGGGCTGTGAAAGGTCACCACACACGTGTAACAAGGTGACGCCCTGCTCCAGGTGGAGCACAGTGCTCCTGCATGGCTAGAAAACCTTTCTACCCATTTCTGGATCATGGCAGCTGGAGGAGGGCACCGACACAGTGCAAGCAGATGCTCATGGTGGACACTGGCTTGAAATTGGCTAGGGATTTGGACACTCCCACAGCATGTAGGAAGTGGGGGGAAAGTTTTAAAATGGAGGGCGTGCAGAAGGGCTTCCCTTCTTTTGTTCACCTCACTTGCACGGTTAGAAGCCAGCTTGTGGAGGCTGAGTCCTGCGTGCAGAATGTATGTGCTGCCAGTGGCAGGCCTGTGGGATGCTGGACCCTGCTCCTGGCTATTGGTCTGGAGCAGGCTCCTGCACCTCCTCAGTAGCAGGCTTGGGCAAGATGTTGCGATTTCACGCTGTATTGCACAGGTCTGGACTGCCCCCATTCTCTCACCCTGAGAGCAGTGCACAGATGTGTGGGCCATGAAGGTTCACCAGCCCTGAGGTGCCAGCAGCTCTGAATGCTGGAGAACAGCAGACTGAGCCCCTTGCACAACTGGCTGCAAGGACCTGGTAGTGCACCCCAGCCCCAGGAGAGAGAGGAAGCTGCAGCAGAGCAATGGAGACACTGGCTTCACAAGTGCACACTCCAGAGAGAGAGCCTGGAGCTGGAGAGATAGCGACCCATCTGTGTAGCAGCCTTGGACTCAAAAAGGGCAAATAAGAATGGAGATGGGGGTGTCTGGACATGGATTTGGATTTCAGTCTTTTTTGGGCACAAGGGGATTTCTGAAATTTGCAGAAGAGAATGCTATGGAGCAGGAGAGCCACCAGCTCCCTCAAATTGGGCACCCTGTTAATAAAAACATTTTCATCCTCCCAATCTTTGTGTTATGGTTGCGTATGGTGGCGGGCAGCTGAATCCCATTTTGCCCTGTAACAGTGAGGCAAAAACAGTATTAACCTCACATTTAAAGGACAAACATAGGGGTAAATGTATTGAAAAAGACAAGAAAGAAATGTGATGAAAGATTGCTGTTAAGGGAGAAAACACATTCAGTCTGAAATATACAGGAAATTAAGAAGTAGACATCTGAGAATTATTAATATGCTGAGCAAAAGCAGCAGTTTCTTTCTAATGCCTGCCACATTATCTGTGCTGCACATGCAGCAACACTAGTCTGGTCCTCCACAATGCCATGCCTGAAATGCTGGCCCTCTTTAAATTACTTTGTTACTTGTTACTAAATTACTTGTTAAAGCAATGCAATAATTAATGTGACAGAAGCACCTTCGTCAGTCTGCATTTCAGAAAAACGTATTTCACCAGCATGCATCTACGGTTAGGCGAGGGGAAAGGAGCTGGGCAGTAAAGGACATTCCATTCATGTCTGCACATGGAGGAGCGCAAATATTTGAGACAATGAGATAGTACCCAGTATTTTTCTTTAATTATAGTGAGATGAATGTGAAAATTCTATTATAGAACATTTTCAGAAATGTAGGTTTGTAGGAGAAGCTGCCTTGATATCATAAGTTGTTCATGCAGTCATCTAGGTCTCCAAACATCTATATAAATATGTGTGCGAGCTATTGGACATTGTTGTAAATTGGTCTCCTGGGAAAAAGGTTTCCAGTATTTTTTCACACAAAAGTATTGAGGTAGAAAATTGAGCTAAAACGGATCAAAGAGGAGAGCATCAAACATTGGATTCACACTTTTTATTTTACATGTGTTATCAGGAGGTATTTTTCATGTTGTGGAATGAGCACTAAATAGATTGCACTGCCATACCCTTGACTTCCACACATATTAGTCTCATGACATTGGGAAAATATCTAACTTCTCTGTTTCTTTGGTTCATTGGGTGCAAAATGTGAATAATAACTTTAGCTACCTCAGAGAGCTGTTGCAAGGATAAAGTTTAGAAGTTTAAATATGTTTCTAGGAAAATTCATAGCACAATGCACATGAGAGATCTATCCATATGTGTATCTATCTATCTATCTATCATCATCTATATTCAGACCTACAACTTAGTTCTTTTGACTCTAAAGCCATTGTTTTTTTCTACATGATCATTCTCTCTAGGAGCAATTATTTTCTTTTCTTACTGTGATAACTAGTTAAATTAGAACTCATGTGAAAAGTATTATATACAATACTCTAATATGTTATTGTGGGGTACTTAGTAATACCAGAAAGTGTGATGTCCACACGGGCCACTTTGCTTTTCATAGAAAAGACATCTTATTGGGGCAGTGTCAATGTGAACCTGGGCAGTTACCGATAAACAGTCATAGATCACTAAATAAAGTATCAATACTCCCTTTTGGCCTCTGGAAAATTACTCTTGATACTCACTTCTTGATCCATCCATTTGCATTAATACTAAACTTAGCATCTCCACTCACGATAATCATTTAGAAATAGTACTAATTATAATAGAAAGTATAGTGCCTTTGTTGGATTTGAGGGAAAACAAGCAAATGCACAAAAATTTAGCAGAACATATGTCCTTTATTGAAAAATTAAAAGAATAAAGTATGTTACAGCTGAAAAAAAGAGAATGTTTAAGCTGATGATGGAAGAAGTATCGTTCAGATGAATATAAGCAGTCATTTGAAAGCTAGATAAACACCATCTGTTCCGTTTATATGCAGTAGGGGAATTCAGGGTGAGCTATGAGAGAGTGCCGTAGGCTGCCAAGGAAAGGGAGCTCCTTTTCTGGGGAGGCGTTAAGGTTAGGAAAAACCTTTCCTCTGACTTCAGTGAGAATTTATTCTTCGGACAGAGAAAGCAGAGAGCAGTGAACTGCATAGCCTTCAAAGTCCCTATAACTCTTTGATGGGACTCCAACTCATCCCTTGTGAGAGGAAATCTAATCCAGCAGCTTGAAAACCATAGATCTCAGCCTCGTGGTTATGACCAAGTCTGCAGATGAAACTATAAAGGAGTCAGTAGCAAACACGATATCATTAGAGTCTCCATCAGAAAAAAAAACAAAAAAACAAAAAAAAACAGGCTTTTTCTCAAGGTTTTGACTTTATTTTATTATTATTACTCTTTCTATTTCTGCACAGGTAGATTATGGTTTATTGATTTAAGAATCAGATTTAAAATAACTAATCTTCCTGGAACTAAACAATTAATCTTGGCAAAGTCAGCATCAACATGTTTTTTTCCTCAAAAAATTCTTTGATCAACTGAGTCTACTGCATTTGGTTTTTATAGTTAAGCCCTTATGGACTGAGTCTTAAATGTTGCTGCTGTGGATTCTAGGACACTCTCCAAAGAGTGAGTAGTTTTCCACACAACCTCTGAGATGGATACGGAATAGAGAGTACACACACACACTTGTAAACAAATGACTAGAAACAAGCTTTGTGTTTCATAAGCTTTAGTGTATTTTGGTTAAAAATAAATTTAAAAAAATTCAGGCCAAGAAAATTGCCTGGAATTACAAGTTCTTATGTGTCAATTTTTATACTAGAGTTAACCTAATAGGATTTAAATGCAAGAACTTTCTACTAGCATGCTACATACTTAACGCAATACACTCTGATTTAAGTTTTGCTTGTTCTGGTATTTGTACAATTCTCTAAGTACTGCCAACTAAGATTTCTCAACGTTTACTCTAGTTCCTGTTTGCCTGTAATTACAATGGGGAGTCAGGGTAAACTTTCCAGGGAGTTGCATCTTAGCTTTTATACTCATTTTGCCAAACTATTGAGAATTCCTTACTAGCATTGAAATTTTGTATGCATGTGTTTGAAAACCAAATGTATGATATAAAGACAGATATAATTCATTATAAGTAAACTTAATTTATAAAACAGAAATTGCTATTTTAAAATATGTTTAAGAGCCAACTGCACTTCCTCTTCTATGGACATTGTTTCATCTTAAAGCATTTAAAAGGAGAATTAGTCGATCTGCAGAAGCTCACTGAGGGCCTGTTGTATACAGAATCTTGTGCTAAGTGATATTAAGATAATGATTTGCATAAAACAACAAATTAATCAATTCATTACATTAAGTCTTAGTGAGCATTTTATACATACTGATGACTTTGCTATGAATTGGAAATATAGCAATGAATAGGACTGGTTACAATCCAACAAGATGTTTATAATTCAGTTGTGAAGAGAACCCATGGAAATATGTGAAACAATCTGACCAGTAATTAAGTAGTAAAAAAATCACATAATCGAGAGAATGGAAGATATAATTCCCATCCAGCTCAAAAATCCAGGGGTGGGTCTACAAGTCAGGGACTCTGAACGAGGCATTAAGGATGGGTTCACTGTTCATGAAGTGAGAGGAACCACCCCACCCCCTGCCGCATACGAAGATTAAAAGCAGTTAGGTACTAGTTATTGAATGATCATGCAGCGAGACTGGAGTCAGGCCAAGACAGTAATAATGAGTATCTAGAGATAAGGCAATGATGATTCTGATGTTTACATGGTTGTTTCTCCTCCTCTTTCTCCTCCCTACCTTCTTCTTTCTTCTTCATATTGCTGATAAATCCTCAGAGGGGTTACAGTGGTCAGGTAATACTGAAGACAAGTTGTGAGTGAGGTAACAAGAGCCCAGGTAGAAGGAGGGGTGAGTGTGATAACACTATTGATTTTGTGTCATTGTCAAATTAAGGCTTTAGCTGGGGGAATGTTCTGTGTTCACCAATCTATCTTTCCACATTTCTTTGCAGCTAGGTTGGAAACATAGATTTCATTTTAGTCATTCCAGTGGGCAGAATTGTAGCAGAGTTAAAAAAAAAATGTCCAAGGAAACTTCTACTCTTTTTCCTGCCCTAGCTATCTTGGAATCCAAGTGTTCCTGATGATATAGCTATAAATAAGATAGAGGAAGCAGATCACACTAGGAGGAAACACTTGTTTTGTTTTGTTTAGTTTTAAGTCACTGAGATTTGGAGGTTAATTTGTTTCCACAGGCTAGCGTTATCTTCTCTGGTTAAGAGCGGCGATGGCTCTCTAGTGAAGCTGTTTACAGACGTCAGATGACTTTTACAAAGTTTGATTAATATCATTGAGAATTAACATGGTTGGCCATTTATGCAAATAAAGCATAAATACTATGACCCTCAGCTTCACTCTTCTAAGCTTCTTATACTACTTTTCTTTATTGTTTTGTTCACTTATATTTTAACCTGACTTCATAGTGACTACATTTCTCTGAAAACTTCAGAGTGTTTTAGAACAAAGAGTAACATCTCCATCTTTTTTTAACAGCATGAGGATGCATCTTAATGGCAATCTTTAATTATCGTTGGTTTTTATAAGCCCTTATTTTTGCCCAGTAAAATTTTTTGAATGTTTTCAATGAAAGGATGAAAATTTTAATATAAATACTAAAATAATTTTATGTTACTATTTGATGTATTCAAATAAGAGCTCAGGAAATAAATATAGGTAGGTTTAAGTAACAAAATTAATAAAAATATTACATTTTTACATAAAAATAAATAATAAGTGTTAAAATACCAAGATGTGTGGAATTCTGGCAGACTATCCTGAGAGACCTCTTCACTCAACACTCATTTGGAAGATTTTAAAGTGAGACTAATCATGTAATTCAGGAAGAAACCCGGCAGCTAGCAGGTTCTACAGTAAACAAACCGTCTTCAGTTTTGTGCTGAGAGGAAACATCCAACTTGGGACCGCACAGAGACTGGACCTGCAATGAGAGTGCTTGAGCGTTGACTGAATTCCACCGCTAATTAAGCGCGTGACTTTCATTGAATCTAATAATCTGTTCCTCAAGACATTTCACTTATCTATAAAAAAGAAATATAAACTTGCTTTTATTTTACAGTATTGTATGCAATAATCTACTTTTCCAATCCTTATATCAGCAGCAGATATCTGTTTTTCAAGGAACAGTAAAAGTACATATTATTTCTTCATGAATCCTTACCTGACTTCCCTTTCCTTTCAAAAAAAAAAAAAAAAGATTATTCTCTACTTTGTATTCCTACATTAATTCTGTTCAGAAATCTATCATAGTACTAAAATTTGGCATCTTTTTTATATATTCATTTTCCATTTTTTTGTGTTTTTTTGAGGCAGAGATCATAGCTAGTATAATTTCTAGCCTATAGAATATGCTCAATAAGCTTTTGTCAAGTGGGAGAAAATAAATAACCCCAGGTTTCAAGTGTAAGAAGGTATGTTTGTTCAGTAGCAGATCAATATGGAAGTGGGAGCTGAGTGCAGGAGAAACTGCTATTTTTTTTTTTTAAGATTTTATTTATTTATTTTTAGACATAAGGGAAGGGAGCGAGAAAGAGAGGGAGAGAAACATCAATGCGTGGTTGCCTCTCACATGGCCCCCACTGGAGACCTGGCCTGCAACCCAGGCATGTGCCCTGACTGGGAATCGAACCGGCAACCCTTTGGTTCTCAGCCCACGCTCTATCCACTGAGCTATGCCAGCCAGGGCAGGAGAAACTTTTAAATACAGCTAAAGATGTCAAAGCCTTCAGGTACTCCCTTCCTGAATTTGTTCTGTCCCTTTAAATCCATTCAGGTAATGTCTGAACTGAGTCAGGAACTGGATTCCTGTAGCTGTTTCCTGCTCTAACCAAGTCTGCCAGCAGTGTGTAATCAGTCTTTTCATGTTTTTTTTTTTTTGTTTTTTTTTTTTTGAGTCCTTGACAAAGAAAATTGAATAACATAAGGATTAGGAATTTCAAAGAACTCAGTTGCAGGTAGATGAGTCCAGACATGATTAATTGAGAAGCTAGGGTAGACTGAACTTCTAATTCATTCCTCCCAGAAGGATTACATTCAGCTGGGACACCTTCTTAGGCCAGTTCATAACACAGACTGCATGTCATTAGAGCCTTCCAAAGTGAGTCTGAGAGTTACCTGCAGAGTTACCTTGAGAACAAGTACGAGCCTAGTAGGAAAGAGAGTCAGTGGGGGAGGCTTAGAGTAATCTGAGAATGAAGAAGCAGACACACCAGACTGCATAAGGATGTCAGTTAAGTTTAAAAATAAGTTGAGGAGATAGATATTAATAATAAGTTGAAATATATATTAAAATATATATAGGCATATTTACTATATTTTGCTATGTATAATGTGACCCTATGTGTAACGCACACCCACATTTTTGGCCCAAACTTTCAGGGGAAAAATCTTTCAATTTAATTTTTAATTCATTTTTTATTTATATCTAGAAACAAAACTGATTATCATACTTCAGGGTATTATTTTGCATATGGATATTATTATTGCTTTGTAGAATTACACTTTTTATGCATAAGCATAAATAAAAGAACTAAAAACATTTGTGTAGATATGGAATTAATACTACTCATTTATAATGTGTGTTCTTATTTTTCCCTCAAAAATTTGGGCAAAAAAGTGCCCATTATACATGGTAAAATATGATACATTTGTTTCAATAAGCTGGCTATGAAAGAGGAAAAGAGAAATGGTCTTATAGATACAATTTCAGGAATTAATACTACTTAAAATATCTTGACCATTTCTCTGAATGCATGTTAGGTATCTAAGGAAATACAATAGGGTTTGGTGAATTGGTTAGTTTTATGGTAAAAAGAGAATTTGCCATTCATAAATTTACTTCTTGGTTTTGAATTTGCTTGCAAGGGTGTCCAAACTTTTGGTGTCTCTGGGTTGCACTGGAGGAAGAAGAATTGTCTTGGGCCACATATTAAATACACAAACACTAATGAAAACTGATGAGCAAAAAAAAAAAGTTTTAAGTAAATTTATGATTTTCACTTGGGCCACATTCATAGCTATCCTAGGCTGCAGGCGGCCTGCAGGCCACGGGCTGAACACCCGTAGAGAGCAATGCGGTTTTCCGTGTCTGGTCCTAAACCAGCATTATTAGCATCACCTGGGAACTTGTAAGAGATGCATATGTTCAGGCTCTATTACATACATATGGAATTAGAAACTCTGGGGATGGAGCCCAACAATCTGTGTATTAACAAGCCATTCATTAATTTTTAATGCGTATTTGAGTTTGAGAACCATTTGCCTATTCCAGGTTTAAAGGTAGTTTTAGGGAAGACTGGCTATACATAAGGAAGATTTCACATTGCTTATGGTGGGATTTGCCAAATAGTTGCCCAGACAATTTAACTGAGTTAGAGACAAACCTAAGATTAAGGATATTTTTTAAGATTTAATTTATTTATTTTTAGAGAGGGGAAGGGAGGGAGAAAGAGAGAGAGAAACATCAATGTGTGGTTGCCTCTCATGAGCGGCCCCCACTGGGAACCTGGCCCGCAACACAGGCATGTGCCCTGACTGGGAATCGAACCTGAGACCCTTCGGTTCACAGCCCACACTCAACCCACTGAGTTATGCCAGCCAGGGCCTAAGGTTAAGAATATTAAAAAAAAAAGTAGTAAGGCAAAAAAGTAACTAATCTAAATTAAAATATATAAACACATATTTTAATATATAATTAATATATTCTAATTATATTTTAATATATAATTTAATATATGCATACATATATATGAATGAATAGAGGATTGACATAAATGCATTGCAACACCCAAGATAAACTGTCAGGGTGGAAGCTAATATAAGGAGCATTTTCATGTACATTCTTTGCTAGATCCCTGTCCCATCACCTATGTCCATAACCCTGCTTGCTAAAAAATTCCATGTTGAGATACTAGGATCAGTCTGAAACATGGAGGGGGCATTGATATGATTTAGCCTGCTTCCTGGTGAATTGGTATCTGGAGAGTTGCCTGGTACAAGTGGAACTTAGTGGGGAGTAGGAGAGGTACCAGCAATGAGTTTAGAGAGGCAGATAGATCCACTTGATTTAAGCCATGTCAAACCTTTGCATTCAGCCTAAAAACAAAGGAAATCTTTGAGGGATCTTTAAATAATATATTGACAGATCATATTTCAAACATTACAATGAGTGCCATGCATGTATAGGATTAGAGTAGGGAAGGGGCAAGGATGAAAACAAGGAAAACAGATTTTAATTGCAATAGTTTGTTCAATTCATCTGATGTAGAAATTAATAAGAATGAAATGCTGAAAGCATATTTGATGTTAGAACATATTCAGAGAATCTAATAAGCTCAGGGGAAACATATTGAGATAAAGAATAAACATCTAGCGAGTCACTTTGTCTAAGAGCCCATTCCAAATCTACATTCATAAGATGTAACCCTCAATGTTTTTCAGTGTTCTATTTTCCCACTAATTTCTAATTTCTCTAAATATCATCTATTATTTTCACGTTCATATATAGTGTAAGAGAGTATTTCTTGATAGGGATATTGTTTGCCCAAATTCTAGTTATGCAGATACCTGTCTCTGCCAACTTTACTCTAAACATTCTTTGAGAGCTGGACTCTTTAAACAGCCATTGAATATACAGTTAAATAATATTAATTCTTCAAGTATAATCCATGACAGACTTTGCTATGGAAAAGAGAAGCTAAATTGAAATTTTTCAGCTTTGTAATAAATTATTTCCAGTAAGTTCCTTTATCAAAAACAAAGTATCTTTGTTCACTTAATTTCTTATATTTCATTCAATGTACTCTATTTTTCCAGTAGGATGGTTACTGTAATTATAGTGTCAAAGGTAACACATAATTCCCCAGATATTTTTATACATAAGCCTATAAAAGTAAAATGAAAAAATAATCTCTAAACATATAACGATTGTGCCAGATATAATACAGGTCATCTAATTAAATTTGAATTCCAGATAAGTAATGGAAAAGTTCCCGTATAACACTTCCAAAAATATTGCATAAATAATTCTTATATTCAAGTCATTTATTGTTTACCTGAAATTCAAATTTAGCAATGTGTCCAGATTTTTAATATAAATGAAATATTTATCTGAAGATTACCTTGTATCACAGGTCTACATACATTGTTAACAATAGCTATGTCATAAGGAGATGATACAATAAATGTTATTTTTAATCAAATGACACTTTAAATATTTTTCAGTATCTATATTATATAAAGCCTTTGAAAAAATTTGCATTGTTTTTAAAGATTTTATTTATTTTAGACAGAGGGGAAGGGAGGGAGAGAGGGAAACATCAATGTTCAATTGCCTCTTGTACTCCCCCTACTGGAGACCTGGCCTGAAACACAGGCATGTGCCCTGACTGGGAATCAAATCAGGGACCCTTTGATATGCAGGCCAGTTCTCAATCCATTGAGCCACATCAGACAGGAAATTTGACATGTTTTAAAATCAAGCCCATAACTAATCCTATTTATAAATATATGATACTTATACACTAATTTAAAGTAAAAAAAAAAAAAAAACAGTATTAAAATTGTTTTTGTTCCCATTTATATTTTAGGCCAGATTTTATTTCCATTATAAATGTAATACTCAGAGATCAGATCATAACACACAACTTTCCTCAGTTTTACTAGATATGAGTCCCAAGGAGATATTTCTCCACCTATTCAGGTTAAGGTTTATTTAGCATAATAGTGACATTATAAAGCTCTTGACTACTGTCTCCTTGTTGAATTTCCTTTTATGCTTTCCCATTGAGATCATTCTTTTTTCATTTCTTAAGAGAAATTTTGTTACAGGAAAAAAAAAAAACATTCAATTTGGAAGCTATTCTTTTGAGAAATATACAGATAAATACAGCCAGATAATTTTATGAAGAAACTACAAAGCAGTGAAAGTAGTAATTTATGCTAGATTTTGTTTGATGATATGACTTATTAGAATAGTGTTGTTTGTGATGGGATAAATGGACATCAAGGCAGAAAATGGATAAACATAGTGGTACATTTGATTCTTTGGTGTCTTATTAATGGCATTGACAGACAAGAACTACTGAGGCTCAGTCATTATGATTGATGATTAGGCTTCAGACTAGGCTGGGACATGCAAAGGGAAAAGAGGATGGCAATAATTATGAAGCTGATAACTTTACTCTTTTCATGGAATGCTAAAACAAATAAGACCTTAAAAACCACCAAGCTCAACACCTTTCTTTTAAATTAAGATAGTTTAAATTCAAACAAAAAATTGTTGAGATTATATAACTGACAAATAAAATCCAAACCTCCCACCCCCCTACTCTACCACTTTGTCACTACCCCATAATAACTCACAACCTAAACCTACTCTGTAACCAAATATATATCAAGGGAAGAATGGCTGCCTTCTGCAATATGTAAGTGTTTCTTGACAGTTGGCTTCCTATAGTTACTTTATAAGTTAAGGGACATGGTACACAAAATGCCAAAAGTGTCTGAGGGTTGGAATAATTATCATGGTTGGGTGTACTTGTGACTCTCCTCTATTTTAATTTTCAATAATATTATATTTATATAAAACTTAGAAGGCTTTAATCAGAACTGTACATGTTATAACATGGTCTCTCAATAGCTCTGCCTCAGGTAAATATAAAGCATCTGATGCATCTGTGAGGTGATTGGCAGTTCACACTAAAGCACCATTACTAGTTATTGTTCTGAGACTTAAATTCTGCCAGTTGAATCCACACCTTGGTGAGGACATTGCTGCTGACATTTCAGAGCTATGCCATTTTTCTCAATACTGTAATTTGGAGGATTTATTAGAAGGCATGTTTCAAGATCATCATGTATAGAGGTCATGGTGAAGCTCTCCAATAGGGACCACAAGCTGTACCAAATTGGCAATTTATAACGACCCAAGAAAAAGCCGAAGCTGGAGAGATTGCATCAGTACGTGCCACAGAAATGAAAGCAGCAACTTCTAATACAAATTCCGCTTGTAACAAAGGCAGAACACTCCTGGCATCAGTAAAACACTGCAAATGGATGTCCTGTGACAGCTGCAGATCCAGTCGACTTATCAATTCTTACTTAAATTCTGAAAGCTCCACTTACACACTCTAGTGCATAGGCTTTGCAAAGGAATGGCCACTGATATTTTAATATGAATTTGAATGGCCTTCAAGATATGCCTGGGAGTTTTCATAGCATCAGCTGATCTCAAGCCTTTGTGTGGCAGTGAATCAAACTCAAATTGTTCAGGTTAAGTTACCTCAGTATATTCACACATTTAATGGAGACTTAGATCACTCAATCAATAAATTGAAGACAGAGAATCCAATGAGTATTAGGCACAGAACACCATTTGGGAATTTACAACAATTGTGGTTTATAATAGTTTGTAAAGCTACTTTCCACTGCACTTTCTCACAATAATCTTTGCTACAGTTGTTAAGGCACCATGTATTCTTCAAGTATACAATTATAGAGTTGCTTTTGGATGTTGAGTACTCATTGTTACTGCTTCATAGGTATTCTATACACGATGAAAAGGAAGTACTCAAAACCTTCTTGGGAAGGAATTGAAACACAACTAAAAAATTAGAAACATTTATATACAGGATATACAGAAATTTACAATCAAAATCCTATAATTATTTTATGCAGGACAGGGAGAACCATTAAATTGGATATTGACCTTAAATTGCCAAGGGAGAATGTAGATAAGCCTACATATGTTATTCCATGAGGGTTTCTCAAGCTGGTTATGTATTTATAATAAAATATATAAATCAGAAATAGTTTTATAAGAAGCTGAATACTTGGGTAGGCTACAGAGTTACTATGGTTTCAAGAGCAGTGTCTCGACAAATATGACTTTAATTAGGAATCCTTTGATTGAATGATAACTGTAACTTTATTTGAACTACCTTAGGCTAACAGGGAAATTTATTGGAAATATGCCAGAAGCAGGTGTGCTCCTCGGCCTGTGGAGTAGATGCAGGAGCTGGAGTGGTTTAGTGATTCTGAAAAACTCTCCCTCTGTCATACGTGGGCTCCCTACTCATCTGTTTGCTCCTTCCTACACGCTTGCATTTCTCCTCGGTCACATGCAGCATAATTGCCATTTGTATCCAGCTCTCCCTCAGTTCACTAGGTCTGGAGAAAATGTTGGTAGTCAATCCTGGACCAAAGTTTTCCCAAGTTTAATGTACTCCTGTCACTAGTCTTTGTGAAGTACACATTTATCATTTCCTTAAGATTCTTTTCTAAGGATAGAAGTACCGTCTCAATTCTGTCTTCCTACATGGAGGGCTAGGAGAGTTTATTGAAGGTTCTCTTTTAATCTTCAAGTGATTCATGACATATTGTCTTGTTATATTCGTAAAGATAGAAATAGATCATTACATGTTATGGATGTGTTCAATGTGGATAAATTTATAGTTTTTGTAAGTTACCAATGCGTAGGCTAGATTTGAGACAACATAGAAGAGCTTTAAAAAATATGAGATTGTTTTGTGGAAATGCTCTATTCCTGCTTTACTAATAACCAACACTAGTAATCCAATCTCCAAATCCTTTCTATAAACAAATAAGAAGGAAAGGGACCTTTATTTATTGAGCAAAAGGACAACTTAATTATAATCTGTAACACATTATCAAATTTGATCTCTTTGGCCACTATTTTTTGAAGGCCTAAATATTCAGAACTTTCATACCAAATAAAATAAATTGAGAATTGTACAATACCTAATGTATTTTACTTCCATTAAGTCATGTTGATGGAATAATAAGGAAGAAGAGTTGCATTTATAGCTAAGACAAATATTTGAGACTTACTGAGCCCTTCCTGTTACCATCAGGCTAAGTTGAAAGCTCTCATTTTGCATAAAACTGCTATAACTGTTCAAATCAATATACTGTTGGGCCCAGTTGTATCTCTAATTGGTCCACATGTATGGTGTGCCTGTCCATGGAAGTTGCAATAAAATAAAATAAAGATACATGTGAGCATTCATTTCTTTCAATAGTTTTGATCATCTATTATTTGTCAAGAAACACACTAAATTATTTAATTTTCATCAGTCTATTGTTAATATAAAATATTCTGCTTGAATATAGCAGAATGAATGTATGGAAACAAATTATCGTGAAGATGTAAGTTCCTTCAGAAATCACATAGAGTAACTTTGCCATTTCCTAGCTGGAGAAAATGAAGTTCAGGAATGTTAAATGATTAACCCAAGGTCACAATGTCATTGGCTCTTAGGCTTCAAATACTACTGTGCCTAGTAGAAAATATATTCTAAATACAAGTTGGGGTAAAAGTAGGTTTACAATTGTGAGTATATGAAACAGTTTATTCTTGTATTATGTATTAATTATTGTATTATTTTTAATACAAACAACAGATCTACTTTTGCCACACCATGCATATGAAAAAATGTAGAGTTCTAAGGATAAAAATGAGTCTTATTTAAACTATTACAGAATTACAAAAATACTTTTTTTAATACTTAAATGGAGCTGTTCTGAGTATTGTACCTGTGGGGCCGATGGACATGGCCCTTCCCCATTCCTGACTGATGGTCACTGGCCAGAATGAATGTGCATTGTTTGGGGAATGGTTGTAACTCCCTCCTTGTCTCTTTTTGAGAGCAGCTTCGTGTCCTGTGACTGCTTCCTGACTATTCTTTGTGCAGGTACATACTGAGGTAATGTAGTTTAGAGTCACACATAGGACATGCACCTCTTTTGTCTGGGACCCCTTATAATGCACCTCAGACTGGAGGAGGTGTGCTCTCTCTCACTGACCTGCTGCTGTCAGTGCACTCCCCTGAAATGTGAGTAATAAACGGTCTATCTACACCGGCTAGCCGACTGGTTTTCTTGGAATATCACGGACATTTAAGCAGCTCTTTGGTTTGGGTTTGGAGCTCCTGCACTACAGCACATATATTAACTCATTTAATTATTATGAAACACTTATGAAGTAGGCATAATTTTTATACCTCTTTTGTAAATAAGAAACTCAGGCACAAAGTGGTTATGTGAACCAAGAATTAAAGTTAGGAATTCTAGCTTCAGAACCCATACTCTTAAATACATCATGTTGTTTCTTCCCTTAAAATTCAACAATTTTTAACTGTAATAAGTGTGTGCCATACAAATAATGCTAATTGGACATTACCATCCTATCACAGGTCTTCAAGTTGAAAAAAAATTGAAATACTGCTTAGCTTATTTTCCTGTCATATGAAGGGACCCCTCATTGAACATTAGAGAAAAATGTTTCATCTGTCTGGGATCCACCATCTGAAAGCATTGTAATCATCACTAAAACTATTCTTGGGAAGTGTTTAAACATGTGCATCTCAATAATGAAACTTGAACATTGGGTTATTATGATGTTAAATATAAACAATAAATTTCAAAGGAAAGAGCATTTTTCTTTCTACATTTAGTGTTGAATTAAATGTTCCTAATTATAGTTCTACCCTCTCAATAATTAACAAATAGCATTGTGAGCAAAGCAACCCAGTTGTTTAATGCCCCAAATTTAAATGTTAATGTTTACTTTTAAATTCCACTTCAAAATTGTTCATATTTATTAACAACCTAAGTGATTAAAGTTTACACCAGCAGAGAATTTTACCTAATTATGCATGTAAAGTATATATTACATAGAAGTTGCAATTTGACAATTTTCTTTTAAGTAGATTGTATGTGTCTGGCTCCATGTTCCGTACTCATGCAAACCCAACAGCAGATACATAATTTAAATTCTTAGAGGGGTATCATAATAGAAGGGGAACTTAGAAGCATATGTGATTCAGTACAAAGATGAAGTACTGCAATGTAAGAACAAACTAATGTATAAATGTTACAAATCTTAATGCTAATTAGTTGGCATTTCTAAGTCATTTTGGGAAAATGATCTTAAGGCTTAGTATCCATTATATAAAACTATTGTTTTAAAGAGATTTTACAAAGCAAAATTTTTTTATAGTTCTGCTGATTTTAGGAGGAAATTTTTTGAGGCCCCAGATAATTATGATAGATCTACATAACTAAAAGCAAGCATGCATATATTGTGTTTAATTAACAATACAAAATGTTTATATTTAAGCTTCTAGAAATTATAGAGTACAGTGAATGACCAAAAGAAATGTAAAGTTACACATAACAGAACAATACATTCAGTCTTAAAATATCATTTTTAATTTATTTTCTAGTGTAGATTTCTCAAGACTGAACATTTAATTCTTGACAAAGTCTGCCCTACGTATCAAATAAATTTTATTTTTGGCTTTGAATGCAGTTTAACTCAAATATCCAATTTCCAAAAAGAGTTTCTGTCATGAATAGCAATTGCCATCGAATGAATTATATTCTGTAGGCATGCCAATCCATTAGAATTCAACTTAACAAATTTCAAGGGCCTCGGTTTAGTTATTCACACTATTGTTAGTAAAAGCCTGTCATCATTGCTTCAATTATATGTATCTATTTTCAGTTATTTATAACTAACTAATTTGAGCTGAAAGAAGAGCCAAAATTTAAATACATATATGAGTTAAACTTGGATATGACTGAAAGCTGTAAAAAAGTAATTTTTGGTGAATTTAGAAATTATCTCTGTGTTATATATTTATGTTCTTGTTGGCTACTGATAAATCTGTAGTTTAAAGAGGAATATAAGTTTTCATGTTATAATGCATTATTTTTCTGAAATAACGTTTTATTAACGAAACATCCTACTTTAGTCAAATCAGTATTATGCACCTTCTGTCTCAACTCTTGTAATTAACAGAAGAAGTTTAAATGATGTCTAGATTTCCATTATCCACAAATCTGCCTAGCAACTGACTTAAATAAAGTAAAACAAACAAAAATATAATCTTGCAAAAATGCTAATTTACTTCCTGGAGTGTGATTCTATTCTTACATCAGACCCAAACAGCTGGTCAAATAAAGTATTTTTCATGGGGAGAAAAATTAAATTGTTACCATTTAAGAGAAAAAAAAAATGAAGTAGATCAACAGACAGCTTCCCAGCTAGTTCTGATAACCTGGACACATAACACTGGAGACAGGAATGGTTAACTGGTCAAGGAATTGTATCGAAGAATATTTCACCATGAGAGAATATATCAATGTCAATATATCCACATGAGTTTAGTTTGTTTTCACAACAGAATGACATTTAAACATTTCAGAGCTTGCTCACTCCACTGCTCACAAAAGTCAAGTGGCTAACATGCAGTGGGGCAGGTGCAACGCCCTAGCGCGCACAGCGAGTGGCAGCTGGGAAGGGCATGCCCTGCCCAAAAGAGCAGCTCTAGCTCAGCTGGAGCCAATCAGTGACATACAGGAAGGTAGACCCTGTGTTGCTGAATTTCTACCACTATACAGTAACTCTGACATCCACATTCAAAATTTTACTAGAAATCTAGTTTTTAAATGGTAACAATTGATAGCTTTTATCTCTAAAAGGAAGATGTTTAGAATTAAAATCATTAACTAATTCTAATCTAGATTTTTTCTGTTCATCTTCTGAGAACTTCTTTTTTTTTTAATTACTTTATTGTTGTTCAATTACAGTTATTTGCATCCTCTCCCTCCCCTCCCCC
>PVJI01022302.1:0-25536 GCA_004026765.1 Micronycteris hirsuta | reverse complement strand
GTTTATTGAAGAGACTGGCCTTTTCCCATTGTGTATTCTTGGCTTCATTGTCATAAATTACTTGCCCACATATATGTGTGGGTTTATTTCTGGGCTCTCTGTTCTGTCTCATTGATTTATGTCTGTTTTTATGCCAATACTATACTGTTTTGATTAATATTATAATTTAGGGTTACTAAGACTTCATGAATAACGCTTCTTAAGAATACTTTCTTATGCGACATTAATGACATGGCCAGAAATTGTGATTTAGTAGATATTTTATATTTATTTACCAGATAGTCTATAACCAAGGGTTCTCAAAATGTGGTCCATTATCTCATAGGAGTTCCCTATATTATTTTAGGAGGTCCACAAAGTAAGACTGTTTCCCTAATATTAAGGCACTCTGGGCCTTTTTCACTGTGTTGATATTTGTGCTCATGCTGTGAAAGGAACGAAAGGTAAAACTGCTGGTGCGGTGTCAACGAATTCTAGTGGTAGTGTATTCTTCACTGTCACACAGTTTTCTTTTAAAAAAGCCAGTTTCATTAATAATACCATTGATGAAGCAGTAAAAAAAAATACTAATTTATCACATATCAACACTTGTGTATACATCTTTTAATTATTGTGTGTGATGAATGGGAAGTATGCATGAGGCACTTCTGTTGTGAACTGTTGTTTTTGTTCGCTTCACTTGAAACAATGGCTGACAAACTGATTGTTCAGACCTGATTGTTTGCCAGACATTTTCTAAAAGCTGAAAGAAGTCCCTGACAGTATTTGTTGCTGATGATAAAATTAGAGCTTTCTCATGAAAGTTAGAATGTTAGAAAAGTTCTGACCTTAAGATCAGACCTTAAGATTTCTAAAACTTATCAGTTGAGGTCGATGTTAATATTAATGCATGTGATTTTAATACTGTATAATGCAATATGTCAGTATTTGGAAGATCTATATAATTCATTAAACCAAGATTTTCCAATTAACCGATGTATGATGTTACAAAATGGTGCATGGGTCTATTCAAAATACAGAATAGATCAATGGGTTTTAAGTAACAAAGCAAAAAGTTCATTTGTATAGTTTCGGATTTCCTAACCTTTGATTTCCAAACCTTTAAGAAACTACCACTTAAGTTTTGGTGTGATATGAAAGTATATCCACAGTTATTTGAAAAAAATGTTAAAATATTTCATTCTAACTACGTATCTTTGTGAGACCAGTTTTTTTTCATATACTTCAAGCAAAACAACGTATCACAACATACTGAAGGCAGAAACAGACAGGAGAAACCAACTGGCTCTATTAACTCAGAATTTAAAGTTTTATAAAAACGTGCAACATTGCTACACTTCTCACTAAATTTCTTTTAAAAATGAACTTTTCACAAAAGTATGTTATTTAAGTTAACATGAAGTGGGTTTATTCTTATTATTAGAAAATGAATGAATGCATAAATATTTTAAGTCGTCTCAGTCTTAATTTTTAACATGGTAAATATCAATATATATAACCCACATAAAAATCTTTTTTAAGGTCCTTAAATTTTTTTAAGAGTATAAAGGGGTCCTGAGACCAAAAAGTTTGACAACTGCTGCTATAAATTTTAAATCTTTAAGTTTTTATATTTTTTGTGTGTATGAGTGAAGAAGTAGAAGAATTTACTTTGTGAGTTCCTTTGCCTTGATGAGGATAATATTCATTCTGGTTTTCTGTTGTTTTTGGTCAACTTTTCCATCCAGACTTGTAGACTTGATACTGTGTCTGCAATATTGTAGAGTTAAAACTGAATTGTTTTGTAGGCCGGTTAATGCACTGTTTTTAGTTACAATTTCAAACTGTTTCAAATTTCAAATATGTTTATTTAGCATAACAATTTAATTTTTTTTTTAATGTTTCTTAGCCTCTACGGCTTGATATCAAGAGAAAGCTAACTGCTCGATCGGATCGAGTTAAGAGCGTGGATTTACATCCTACAGAGCCATGGATGTTGGCGAGTCTTTACAATGGCAGTGTGTGCGTTTGGAATCATGAAACACAGGTAGGAATTTTTAAGGCCTTTATTAGAACTACTGTGTTAGACTGTGTTTATAATGAGAGAGAAGAAATAGCATAACAGAGATACAGACTGCTTCCTGAAATTGGTACAAAGTATGTTTAGTAAAGAGAAACATAGCTTGTGGAAGACACTGTTCTGGGCTTCTAACATACAGTCTGTAAATGTTAAATTCTGATGTAGGTAATACTAGCTTTTCTTTGAGTTAAGGAAACTGACACCAATATAGGATTACTTGGCTGTAGAGAAGATATTTAATGGAATTTTTAATTTTATTTTTCCTCCAGTGCTTAATATGGTATGTAGATAAGTTTCAGTCAGCCACACAAATTATGAATTATATCAGAGAAATATTTGTAGTTAGCTTTTGATTACACATATGAGAATATGCATTTTATAGAATATTTGCCATACTTGCTTTTTTGCTTTCATATGAGTAAATAATGTTTCCTTCAAATTAGTTTATTATATTTTCTAGTCTTTCTTGACCATCCTTAATCTTTTTCTTCTGAAGTACAGAACAGATAGTCACACTATACCATACAGTTATATGTCTCATATAGTAATTGTCCTCAGTGTTCAAGGCTAAGTTCTAGAGCCCAGATAAAAATTCACATTTGAGGAATTTAAGATGGCAGAAATAGGCTAAGGGCACCAACAGCAGGAGTAAACCTAAAACCCTGCCAGAGCCCTTTGTCCCTGTAATGAAACGGTGACTGCGCACTAACACTTCGTTCGCTGCTGTTTCCAAGTGCCTGTAATTTTACTTGGCACACAGTAAGTGCTCAATAATTATTCGTTGAACTGATGAATAATGAACATTCCATTTATTATTGTAGTACTATTTCAGGATTTCTTTCCTCTGTAATTTCAATCTTTTACCTTGTGAATTCCTTTCCCGTGGTGTAGATAGTATGCGTTCTGTTTCATGGTTTTGGTTTTTTTCTTCTTTTTGGTCTACTTCTTCATTCATATGTTTGAAACCTTTCTCATTTTATGCTAAGCAGATACGTTGATGCTCCTCCTCACCCCCACCACACTTGCTAATTCTTTCTAGGGACCCCTCTGTCAGCTCCGTTTAACCATCTCGCAACTCCGTCATTCCCCCGTGTTCATTCTAAAGCCCAGGTGTACATCCCTTACCTTTCTCTAGGCTTTAACTGTAACAAAACCACTTTATCCGGGCCATTTACTTTGCCTTGTTTTTCTCTTTTGTACCCTCTGTGCCCTCTTGCAAGACTGTCTGCTTGCACTTTTGCAATTTATCTTATGGGTAATATCTTGTTTAATTTTCTTCTTTTCTTCAAGAATGGAGGTTCTATGAGAGCAGGGGTTGTCCCAGTCTGAGTTCCCACTGTTGCTCCTAGTACATTCCTGGCAGTCAGGCTCATAGTGCCGACTCAGTCTTTGTTGAATGGCTGATCATTTTTGGTCCTGATTTTTTTTATTTTTTATTATTTTTTTTTTATTTTTGCTTTATCACCAGCAGGAGTT
Source organism: Micronycteris hirsuta (assembly GCA_004026765.1). Taxonomy (NCBI): domain Eukaryota; kingdom Metazoa; phylum Chordata; class Mammalia; order Chiroptera; family Phyllostomidae; genus Micronycteris; species Micronycteris hirsuta. The sequence continues at coordinate 22,001 of PVJI01022302.1, read as the reverse complement.
ACTTGCCACTCATATAATGAGAGCAAAATTCTTAAAAGGCAAAAAGGTTTGTGGAAGTAAATTCAAAGTACTTGAATTTCAAATAAGGAGATATGATATACTCTTTAAGGTGGTGGCTACAATGGTTAAAAAAATCAGTATGTTAGGATTTGAAGCCATTCTACTAATTAAATTATATGGGCAGGCCTTTCAACCAGGTTCAGACTCAGTTTACTTATCTGAAAGAAAGATGTTGTTTCCTTTCCTACATCACAAGATTGTCAGATGGATTAAATAAAGTTAGGTAAATTGTGTATGAGACCTGTGTGTTAGCCATTGTTTTCCTAACCTGCGTTTGGTGTTCACATATTGAGTGTGCAGCGTTTACCCCTCTTTAGACAGTTCGGCTTTCAGAGTGTGGAAACCGGCTCTCGTGTCATTTGTATCAGCCACAACACTTACGTGGACCTGGACATGACCGCTTGTTCTGCAGCTGCTTTCCTTTTGCTGCTCGACAGATGCCTGGGTTCGTGGGCTCCTCCTGTGAGCTTTCGTGGATTTGTCTTCATCTTACAGATTGCATTTCTGTCTGTTCGCAGTGTATCACAGTCAGCTGGTAGCATTTGTACAGATTGGAACCAATGTCCCCATTTATTCATTATTTGTCTGAAGAAGCTCCTTAAGGCAGAGTTCTGATGAACTAGTCCCTGTACTTTTTGTTTAGTTACGTGGTTAATCAATCAGTAAGATTGTGCTGTTTTTATTACTCTGTGGTACAAAAAGAGAGATTGAAAAATTATGATAGTTTTAGTCTTCAGAATTTTAAAGAACAAGGAATCACAGTGGGTGAACAAAGAAATGCTTTCATCCTTGCTCTATCTAGGAAGGTCTCCTAGTTTTCTCCCTTTATCCTGTGTATATTACTCCTTTTGGGGCAGCTTGAAGGTACATCTAAGTCACTGTTTTTCATACTGTACTAAAAAGAGATAAATAGCATTTGTATGGATACATACATTAAAGTGTACAGAAAAGTTATATCCTGAGTTTATGGGTTTCATTTTAAAAAGAAACTAAGAGCTGATTCATTCAACAAATACAACACACTGGTTGTTTTCCAGTCACTGTTTTAGGCTCTAAGAATGTAGTGGTAAACAAGATTTCCGCTCTCAGGGAGCCCAGCGGGAAGCATTGACGTTGAACACATGATCACGAAGGTGTACAGTTATGAAAAGGGAGTATGAAGTGCTATGGGCGGGTGTTCAGGCTTAGGGAACCGAGGAAAGGTGAGTTTGGGAGTAGCCAAGGATGAGGCTAGAGAAGTAGGGAAGGGCTGGAGCACAGAGGATCTGGAGTTCCATCTTGTGGACATTCATTTTTTCTTACCTTATGTAAGTATTTTAAAAACTCGTTAAAGCAAAACATGATTGATCTGTTTTTTAACATGACTGTTGTTGAGCTTTCATATTTTAGCCTGACAATATTTTTAAATCAGAAGTGATCTAGATAATTAGATGTTTAAATATAACAGAATAGATTTTTCAGTTATTTTCCCATAACTCAAAGTGTATATTCTTGTTAAATTTTAAAGACGCTGGTGAAAACATTTGAAGTGTGTGATCTTCCTGTTCGAGCCGCAAAGTTTGTTGCAAGGAAGAATTGGGTTGTGACAGGAGCGGTAAGTAATTCCATGAGTTTCTGGTCCCATTTTCTGAATTGGTCAAAGATTATATAAATGAGTTACAGAATTCTGATTCTTGATTAGTTTTGTAAATTAGCGCCATGTTTTGAAGCATGGACTTTATAACATGAGCCTATGATATAATTTTTCGTGCAATTCATAAATGTAATGATAATTTTAAAATTTCCATTTCTAGGATGACATGCAGATCAGAGTGTTCAATTACAATACTCTGGAGAGAGTTCATATGTTTGAAGCACACTCAGACTACATTCGCTGCATCGCTGTTCACCCAACCCAGCCTTTCATTCTGACCAGCAGTGGTAAGAGGTGACCCCTTTGGTCATACGCATCTCTTTGAGGGATTTGTTTTCATTCAGTGAGACTTGTAATTCTTTACTGCTCCTACAAGTAGAGCTCTAATTCCAGACAGCCTTTAAACTATTTAAATCCATTAACTTGCTATTGACGCTACTTGCTTTTATATTTTAACAAAATAGAACTCCATTTAGGAGATATATAGCAGAATGGCTCCAGTTCCTGTCAGAGAAGACCTGAAGGTCTAGCTGCTTAAACATCTGCCGAACAGAAAGCTCATTTATATGCTGATGAGTGAGCTTTTGGCAGTTAACACTTGTTACCTTTATATTCAGACTAGTTTGCTCCTTGGTGTTACGTATAAAACAATGGACCTTTTGGATGGCGATTAAAACACGTTGCACTGAATTGGTAATAGCTCTTTGAAGCATTTTTAAGTTAAAAATTGAGAAGTATCAAACTTTTTAAACCAATCTTGTATTATAAGAGATGTGCTTATTCCTTTTAATAGTTACTGCCATCCTTATTCAGTCATACTGACACGCTAATCAAACTCACATCACTCCTTTGTCATTCTGTAAAGCCCTGAGTCTGTCCTTAGTATTTCCAGGAAATTTTTATATTTGCTATTAGTAATTTATCTTTTTATCTCCACTTTTTTGTAGAGAGTTAAGTTTATTCTTAGAATAAATAAGGATTTTAAAAAATCTATTCAGTCCTTATACTGTTTCTGGAAGTCATGAAATGTATTATTCTTGTTAGATCTGCTGCCTTAAAAGGCACAGAGACTGCTTGCTTTTGAATGAAAGACAAAGATTGCAGCTAACTCGAGACTTTCTTTTTGGCCTAGATGACATGCTTATTAAGCTCTGGGACTGGGATAAAAAATGGTCTTGCTCACAGGTGTTTGAAGGACACACCCATTATGTTATGCAGATTGTGATCAACCCCAAAGACAACAATCAGTTTGCCAGTGCGTCTTTGGATAGAACGATCAAGGTAGGGTGTTTACTATTTGTGTTAATTAGGGTTATTTGTGAAATACAGTTGTTTCAGATATTTTACTACTGGCTGCCCAGAAAGTTGTTCCCATCCTAGAAGTTTCTCTCAAAACCTCATTTTAAAGTCAAACTAGGACTTCTCATTTTGATCCAGAAAGTCATATTCTGTTTAGAAAAGTATTGTGGCAACTCGGTATTCTTCATGAAGGAGCATTTTTCCACGTGGAAGCAATATTTTTAAGACTTTTATTAAATATTTGCAAACCCAAAATTTAAAAAATGCCCATATCTTCTTTAGGTTACTGTTTCTTCCCCTTTTAATGTATTTGTTGTTGACCTCTGCTGATCATGGATCTGATTTTTATTTAAAGTTCATTTGCCTCCATTCTCTTTTTCTTACTCCGTTTTTCCATACTGCCAAGTTATCTTTCTGAAACATGGATTCTGTCTTGTCAGTTGCCAGCGTAAGGATAAAATTCCATTGCCTAGTGTGGGATACGAGGGCTTCGAGGACTGGCCTCAGCTAAATTATGAGATGCCTTCTATAATCCTGGCGTAGTCACCGTCTCTCGAAATGCCATCACTGTTCACAGCATCTTACCTTGTTTAGCTGTTCCATCTGCCTGAAGTACCCTGTATTTTCCCTTTTTGATTTATTTTCCTCTAGTGAATTACTCATCCTTCAAGGCTTAGCACAATTATTTACTCTGAGATGCTCTCTGCAGACATCCATCTCACCTCCAGACGGAGCTAGTCATGCTCATCCCATTCACTTCATTGCTTTTTGCCTCTGTTATGGCCTTCACACTGAATAATAATGTGCCTTTGGAAATTTTTATCCCCTGAAATGGTGATGTTGGGGCAGCAACTCTGTGTCACCCACCTCGCTCAAGCAGACATTCATTAGCAAGCAGCACAGTGTCTTGCTTGTATTAGATGCTGAATATGTGCTGCAGTGAATGCAGTCACATTTCTTTCTCCATCACAATATTTAGCATATCTCTATATGCAGAGATTTAAAATGATATATTGCATTAACTGTTGCTTACACATGTATGTTTATAGCTATATAATATTTTTTCCTGTAACTTATATAACATATTGTTTGACAGCCTAGTTATTATTAAATGTTATATGTCTGAACATGTGAGGGTTTTGACCTTACTTTTTTTTTTCTTTCATTGCATCATCCTTGCTTTGACACAGGTTGGAAAGTTTGAAATTAGTTTTAAGCTTTTTTCACTAAATTAGGTGTCTTGAGAATAAGAATTGTCTTCTCTTTGGCTGTAGTAAAGTTTGTTGTATACAATAAGTAATAAACATATGTACTTCCCACAGGGACTCCCACATAGTAGGTGCTCATTAAATAGTTGTAAAGAGATAAAGTTCAACATGAATGCTGTAGTGATGTTTGGCTAATTTACATACTTAAGCAGTATTTTTTCTTTTTAATACATCTCACTAAATCCACTTTCATTAGCTTTACATTAAATATCTCATAAAATCATTTCCTACCCTTAAATTTTCTCAGAGTGTCACCTGTGGATCACCTGGTATGTCTGTTAAAAATCTAGTTTTCTGCCCTGGCCAGGTGGCTCAGTTGGTTGGAATGTCATCCCATACACCAGAAGGTTGTGGGTTTGATCCCCAGTAGGGGTGCAATGGATCGATGTTTCTCTCTAGCACTGTTGTTTCTGTCTCTCCCCCCCTTCCTCTCTCTCTGAGAAAGCAATAAAAACATATCCTTGGATGAGGATTTTAAAAAATCTAGTTTCCTAAGATCATTGTTGTGCCCCTGAATCATAATCTATATGGATTGAAGCCTAGAAGTTGGCATTTGCAGATTATACCAGAGGGATTCTGTCCCCTAGAAATTCAGGTAAAGTAAGAAAGGACAAAAACAAATGGGTGGGGAAAAATAATGAATGTTCTTAGCTTCTCTGGGCTTTCGCATTTTCTATATTATGTCAGAGGTGTGGTAGAAGTGTCTTCTGAAAAGCAAGACCCCATGTTCACTGGCAGCTGCTGTTGCTCTCTGAAGGTCTGGCAGCTGGGCTCTTCATCACCAAACTTCACTTTGGAGGGACATGAGAAAGGCGTGAATTGCATCGATTACTACAGTGGTGGCGACAAACCGTACCTCATTTCAGGTGCAGATGACCGTCTGGTTAAAATATGGGACTATCAGGTACAGTTCTTTTGTAACGTTACTTGCCGTGTGTCATACATGCTTCTTAATGTTTCCTACAGGACCGTTAACACTTGAATTGTGGAACTCTGTTTGTAGCATAATAACTTAAGGCCTCATTATTCATACCTAAGCTGTGATCCCAGAATTCCCCATAAAAATGAAAACAAATGCCTATCACAATTTAAAAAATAAAATGTTATCATGTTTATTTTTCATTTAATAGTAGAAATTAGAAATGTCAGGCTCCTGGCTGCCGGGTGCACACCATGGGCATGCAGAAGTCGTCACGTGGGGCGCTGAGGGTCCCCACGCATGTGGCTGGATGGCGGTGGCCGGTGTGGGGTTGAGTCAGTTGTGAGACCCAGAGGCAGCCCACCAACCTGGCGACATAGTGGTGGGAGTTGAGTTAAACTGGCCCATCATAGAGTTCAGCTGAGCCTTTCCCACCATAGTCCCCTGTCCTCAGCCAGCCAGCTGCCGCTGCGGGTGCTCACCTGCTCTGCTCTGTCTCTCTGATGGCGTCCGCTTCTGGGGCCATGGTGGAGAATGAGCAGATTATGGTCGTCGAGCCTCCCACAGACCTCAGATTGAAATGCTCCTTCACAAATGTGGTCACTGCAAATCTTAAGTTGTGAAATCCAGTGGATAGAAAGGTGTATTTCAAAGCAAAGACTGCAGCACCTCGTGGGCACTGTGTGAGGCCCAAGAGTGGGATTACTGACCAGGGTCGACTGGCTGTTTGTCCGTAATGCTCCAGCCTTTCGACCAGGATCCTAGTGAAAAGAGTAAACGCAAGTTTATGGTACAGTTTTTGCTCCACCAAACGTTTCAGATATGGAAGCAGAAAGAGGTAGAAAGGTAGAAAGAGGCAGTACCTGATGAATTAATGGATTCTAAATTGGATGTGGTTTTGAAATGCCCAAGGAAAATGATAAATTGAATTATATGGAACCTAGCAAAGCTGTTGTGCTGAATGAATCTGAACAAGATGGACCCATGCCAAAACCACATGTGTTTCACTCAGTCATACTGAGACAAGGAAACTCATGGAAGAGTGTAAAAGACTTCAGAAATGATGAAACTGTCAAAAGCAAATTGACACTTGAGAGATGAAGGCTTAAGGCTCAGAAAGGTAGCACCCTCAGATAAACCTGCATCAGCCTCAGCTGCATCCTTCAGAGAGAATGTCACTGGTCCTCTTCCTCCACTTCTTGTTATAATTGCAGCCATTTTCAGTGGATTCTTTCTAGGGAAATTCAGCTTGCAGAGTGCTATTTCATTTATTTTCTCTTGACTAGAAAAAGAGTTGTTTACCTCCCAATTCATGGGTAGCTGGCCCCCGGTGACCTTTGTTGTGTGTGTATAGCGTCGTACAGCCTTTGCCTTTAATGCTCTCCTAGGGTTAGAAAGCACAATAAAAGCGAACTGTTCGGCTACTGGGCAAATTGCATATACCGGATCATCACTAGCAGATGTCAGCTGCACATTCAGGCCTTTATGAAGTTCTTACATGAAGGATTGGTCTTTCTTCGTGGTTTTAATAAGAGTTCAAGAATTGTTCAGTCGTAGAAATATTATTTTAATAATCTCTTTAAATTTTATCTGTTGCTGTTACTTCTTGAAATATGATCTATTTCCATTGCTAATTCCACTCAGTGCCAAGAGGTATTCTGTGGGGACCGCTTACAGTGTAAATTTTCTCCTTTACTAATATCATGGTGGAATTTTTCTTATTCCCTGTGAGGTGGTTGTTAAGTTTTTCATTTTTATAATCCTGCCCCATGGTATTTAACATAAAAAATAAATAAAACTGTTAACAGATTAAAAAGAAATTTTAACATTTTAATTGAAATGAATTCGTACTTCCTCTAGTGTCATCACTGGCAGACTTCCATTTATATGTGAAAACTAGCAGGTCAGTGAATAGTGTTACGAAACAGCCATGGTGCAGCCATTTTGCCGCATAGACTCTTACACACCTAGTTACGAACTCTTGTTAACAATAGTTTTTATCTTTGAGATTTTGTTAAAGTTTTATTTTTTTGTTTCTCACATGAAAATCCCCCCAAGCAGTTAATAAAATGAGGGCTAGAAAACCAGTTTTGTATTTAAATACAGAAAAAAAATCATCAAAGACATTATTATAGGAATTTGGGGAAAATACTCAGATGCAAACCAGAGATCCTTTGGGGGTGTGGGTGTGTTTGTGTCTTTAAATGTGATGTTTACATTTGCCTGTACTATGATACATGTACACACAAGATAACTCTGTTTCAGAATTGTAGTGAATAATTTTAGAGTGTCACAGCCACTGTCATTTATAATATATTTGTGCACCTGGCAAAATTAAGGATGAGTTACTTGTTTTTCACTAATAAAAATGTTTTCTGAAGAAAAAAAATTTTCTGTGTCTGATTACAGAACAAAACGTGTGTGCAGACGCTGGAGGGACATGCCCAAAATGTGTCCTGTGCCAGTTTTCACCCCGAGTTGCCAATCATCATCACAGGTTCAGAAGATGGTAAGTTGGAAGTGTATGTTTATTCCTATGCCTATAATTACTAAGTGGATATTTAAGTCATGTGGGACCCTGCATTGTAATAGGAGTTTTCCAAGGACTTTAAATATTTTTGTTAGAGTAGAATACTTAAACTATAAAAGAGTAAAGGGACATCATCAGCATCATCATCCTGATGTGTTTTGACTCTGTTATTTAAATAAGAGGATGTCCAGAAGCCCTAGAGAAAAAGTGGAAAACCCTGTGCTTTGGAGTGTAAACCCTGGGGTCAAATTCCGGTTCTGCCACCTCGTGGATGTGTGGTTTGGGCAAATTATGACTTGGAAATGGAGTTATCCACCTCATAGGATTATAGGAAAAGGCTGAGAAGAAATCACATGTGTGAAGCACCTGGCACATAGTGTGTACTGTAGCCAGGAAATCTTTTTATTAGTTCATGTTCAAAATTATATATTAGTTTCTTATATATTTTCTATTACTAATTTGCTTATGTTGCTTTATAAAATCACTTGTAGACTATAGATTTTAAAAAAATTAAGCTGCCAGGAAGTGTTTTCTGTTTGACTATAAAGACTTCCATGTGTCTAGTTCACCCGACATAATTCATTATTGATGTTTAAATTAAAAGGGAGTATTCCATTCTTCTTTTTAGGAACCGTGCGTATATGGCATTCAAGCACCTATCGCCTTGAGAGCACATTGAATTATGGGATGGAGAGGGTGTGGTGTGTGGCCAGTCTGAGAGGGTCCAACAATGTCGCTTTGGGCTATGATGAAGGGAGCATCATCGTTAAGGTAATCTTTAATTATAACGTCTCTGAATAGATGGACCCCGGGGAAGCAGTTTTCATTGTGTTTTAGTACAGTCATTTTCCAAGTCACCAGTTTTGTTAAACTAGCACTGCTTGTATTAAGCACAAGAGATTAAGCACTGGAGATATGAAGTGGAAGAAAAGAAAGTAGGAACTGTTTATTTTGTTGTGGTTTTGCTTTTCCTTTTCATTGCTGAGAGTCATTTGTCATTCTTCCAGCTTGGTCGGGAGGAACCGGCCATGTCCATGGATGCCAATGGAAAGATAATTTGGGCTAAGCATTCAGAAATCCAGCAGGCCAACCTAAAAGCAATGGGAGACGCTGAAATTAAAGATGGAGAAAGACTGCCACTGGCAGTAAAGGACATGGGCAGCTGTGAAATTTACCCTCAGACTATTCAGCACAATCCTAATGGACGGTAAGCCACAAGCACAGCTTTCTGAGCTTCTGTGTACGTTAGAGCAGGGTTTGCATGGCCAGAGAGTGTACACTCCTGCCCTGTGGTGGGCATCCCTCCCTGAGCTTTCGCCCTGGCCTCACAGGCCTTGGCACAGCCGCAGGCAGCCACACCGGTGGGCCGAGTTGGCACTCAAGGTAAAGCGTGTTTGCCTCCTGGCCTGGTCCCATCATAGTTTTGAACAGATACATAGTTTTCTGTTAACTCTTATTTCAAATGTGTTGGGTTTGTGTCCTTGTGCTCCTTTGAGGGCAAGGACCGTGTCTTACCCTAAGACTCAGTAGGTACCCTCCCCGCATTTGCTGACTCGTTGTTCCTAAAAAGAAAAGCTGGCTCTGAAGTGTGTGTGTGTGTGTGTGTGTGTGTGTGTGTGTGTGTGTCTTTTTTCAAAGATTTCATTTATTTATCTTTAAAGAGAGGGGAAGGGAGGGAGAGAGGGAGAGAAACATCACTGTGAGAGAGAAACATCGATCAGTTGCCTCTCATATGTGCCCTGACTGGGGACCAAACCTGCACCCAGACATGTGCCCTGAGCAGCAGTGAAACTGGTGACCACCCCCTCCACCCCCGGTATGTGGGAAGATGCCCAGCCAGCTAGGCACGCCAGTCAGGCTGAAGTATAGATACGCATCTTTTGAAAAGGTTTTGGGATTGGCAGGAATGTCTTTTCTGTAACTTGAACCATCAGTCCTGTTCCTCCCTGAAGATTTATAAATCACCAAACATCTTGTGAGAGAAGAGTTGCTAGCACAATGAATTCAAGCCTGTGGAGCTTTAAAAATTAATTTACAGTAGATCTAGGCATATGAGTATTTAAAAAGACAAAGTAGATAAACCAGCTATGTTGCCTGGTTCAATAAATGGTATTCATAATTATTTGTAAGAAAGTCTTTTTGTGAAGATTAAGAGCACATTATATATTTTTCCCTTAATATCATAAAACATTTTTTGCTGTAAGTTTTGCAGTTCACCTTTGGCAGTCCAGTAGCAGCCAATACTGTATTCTAAATTGCAACTTTTACAGAGGGTTACTTTATGTCTATTGAGAAAATTTTGACCTTCAACATTTTATTTATACTCATTATTTAAATGCTAAAATGTCCTGTTTATTTTGATAAATTTAACAGTCATTGGAAACTGAAGTGAGATATTTTTATTCATCTGAATGATCAGCTTTACTGATCAGCACAGGAATTTTGACCTCTCCGTTTCTAACCTGGACTGGTTCATCCCTACTTAGGCAACCTAGTGGCTCCTGCTACCTGGAAATCACCATATTGATGCTGAACTTAATGCAGACACCCGATTGGCATAGCGCACTACAGCCCAGAACTCCTGGGCTCAAGTGATCCTCCTGCCTCAGCCTTCTGAGTGGCTGGGACTACAGGCACACAACACTGCACCTGGCGAATGATCAGCTTTAAGATGAAGATAGTCTTGGAACAAGATAGTGCCTTCTTATGGTATAAATGTAATGGGCAAGGTGCTAGGCATCTTGGTTCTCAACCAATATTGGTTGAATTATTGGAATTCTCTCCGATGCATTTCCAGCCATTCCTATCTTCCTGTTCCCAGTCTCCTTTGTTTATAAAAGAAAGCCACTGCACCAATAACCCCATTTCATAATTTGATTTTGGATTTGCTGGGTATTTAATCTAGCTGTATATTCATAGACATGTATACTTTAAAAGATATTAGGTTCAGTTGTAATAGCCAACTGAAGTAACGTTTATTAGAAATATTTTACCATAGTACTGGCTGGGCGGTCTGGTTGGAGCATTGTCCCATACACCAAAAGGTTGCGGGCTCAATTCCCAGTCAGGGCACCTACCTAGATTGTAGGTTTGATCTCCAGGCAGGGCCATACAGGAGCCAACTGATTAATGTTTCTCTCTCACTTTGATGTTTCTCTTCTCTCTGTCTGCAAAGTCAATAATAAAAAATATCCTCAGGTTAGTATTAAAAAAGGAGTATTTTACAGTGAATATGAATCATTGTTTCTTGTACATGTCCTCTGCAATTCCCTCCCTGGCTTCTTTAATTTCTAGGTTTGTCGTGGTTTGTGGTGATGGCGAGTATATCATCTACACAGCAATGGCATTGAGGAACAAGAGCTTTGGGTCTGCCCAGGAGTTTGCATGGGCCCATGATTCTTCAGAGTAAGTACACTGTGTGATATTCACCTGGCCCTGACTGCACGTGGGCGTTCTGTGTGTGGCCCAGTGGATGCTGTGCTTCATGTATTAAAGAACAACTCTCATCAGAGCTGTGTGTTAGAAGGTTAGAGTCAGAGGCAGTTGTGCAGGATGAGCTGCCTCTGCCCTTTCTAAATTCAGTATTGAGCTGGCTCATGCAAACAGACCTAATAATCCCATTAACTGGGGATCCAGCACCCATTTCCTTAATGGCAACCATGGCAGGGCCTGGGTGCAACGTAAGTAGGCCCTCATATCAGGTCCTTGGCAGGTGACCTGGGTGACCTCCGACCTGGTGTCCTGAGGTGCTGCTGCCCCTTTATGAACTGCCTGGGAGAGATGCTATAGTCTGATGTCATTTTGACAACTTCATTGAATCTTTTAAAACACTCATTTTCTGTGATGTTACCTCCCATTCTTAATAAGACAATTTCTATCTGTATTCAGATGTTCATAAAATGTTCTCATTAAAAACAGGAGAAATGTATTTAACTCTGAATTTTATACTAGATAGTCACTGCCTGGTCCCTTTTTGATTCCAGTTTGGTGCATGTGATAAGCATTAGGGCTTTGGTCGTTTTCAGACCACACACCAAATCACACCTTCACAGTTTTCTTAGTTTTGTTTTCCTATATTTTGCATTGCCTCTGGCTCCAACAGTGGGTAATTTAAGCCTTAGCGTTGTGTAATAATAGGCACTTTTTTTTTAAACAAAAAATTCACTGAGATGTAAGGAATAGTTTTGATTTTTTCATAAATTTCCTAAATACACTCATTCGTGCACAGTTCCATAGACTGAAACGTACTCTGAATGGCCTTACCTTCCTCAGCAAACCGCTGCCTCTGGTTTGGTAGTCCCCTTTCCCTTTATCCAGCCAAGACACTGTTCGGCGGTGTCTCTGTTTTCAGCACAGCACTTGTCAGTGAACGCTCGTGAATAGCCAGCAGCGGCCACGGCCCCTTTTCAAGGCAGAAGCCTGAATTATATATAATTTTCTTTAAGTTTTTGCCAAACACGGGTGACTAGTGAGCACTTATAAAAGTTGTTTTTTATTTTTAAGTCACTTTTATTAAGGTATAATTTATACAAATAGTTTATTTTAAGTGTACATTTCAATGAATTTAAGCTAATTACAAACATTAATCACCAGTACAATGAAGATAGAGGACATTTCTGTTACCTCAACAAAATCCTCATGTTTCTGGCCCTGGCTGGTGTAGCTCAGTGGATTGAGCGCGGGCTGGGAACCAGGCGGTCCCGGTTCGATTCCCAGTCAGGGCACATGCCTGGGTTGCAGGCCAGGTCCCCATGAGGGCCATGTGAGAGGCAACCATACATTGCTGTTTCTCTCCCTCTCTTTCTCTCTCCCTTCCCCTCTCTCTAAAAATAAATAAAAATAAAATCTTTAAAAAAAAAAAAAAAAAAAAAATCCTCATGTTTCCCATTAATAGTCGGTACACAGCCCCTGCGTCCAGCCCCCCGGCAAATACTGATCTGCTTTCTTGGTACCATGTAGATTAGATTTGTTTACTTTAGAGTTTCATGCAAATGGGATTAACACAGTATATACTCTTTTGTCTGGCTTCTTTTTCTCAGCTCCGTGTTTTTGAGATTCACCCATGTTGCTACATGGGTTGGTAAGTAATTGGCTCCTTTTTGCAGCGGAGTATTCCATTGTACGAATATACCACAGTTTGTTCAGTCATTCATCTGTGGATGGACATTAGGGTCTTTTTCGGTTTATGAAATAATTTATAAGTGCTAATAATTTGTGTAATAGTGTGAAACCCACGTATAATTTACCCAATGTAAGGAGTTCACTTAACTCTTAGGGAAAAATTATATTAGTGAATCTTCAAATATTTTATATTTTTTCATAGTTCACTACTTAAATATATTTGAAGAAACTAGTAGTGTTTGGTGGAATTATGGCTTAGTATATAATATTCTGTGTTTGCCTTCTGTTTTTCTCCCCCAGATATGCAATACGAGAGAGCAACAGTGTTGTAAAGATATTTAAGAACTTTAAGGAAAAAAAATCATTTAAACCGGATTTTGGAGCTGAAAGTGAGTGTTATTTATACACTATACATTTTTAGAAGCTTTGTCATAGCTCGAAAAACATCTACACAAAAACCTTTTTGTTCTTTTTAGGTATCTATGGAGGCTTCTTATTGGGTGTCAGATCTGTAAATGGCTTAGCTTTCTATGACTGGGACAATACAGAACTTATACGCAGAATTGAAATTCAGCCCAAACATGTGAGTTCCCTCTATTGTTTCTGGAATGTGTGTCTTTGTGATGAGCTCTGGGTCCCTGGGACCAAGAAATGTTCTTGTGTCCTACTGTCTTTGTTCCCTTGTGTCGGGCGTGGCGCCCTTTGCCTGGGGATTACTTAGACACTCAGAATTGTGGTATTAAAATAAGGCAGTAGGTGCTGGATATTTTGAAAAATATAGAAAGTTATACAAGTGCCAAGTGCTTTTCATATTTTATTTTATTTTATTTTATTTTATTTTATTTATTTTTTTTTTAATTTTTTTTTTAATTTTATTTCTTTTTAGAGAGAGGGGAAGGGAGGCAGAGAGGGAGAGAAACAGCAATGTATGGTTGCCTCTCACATGGCCCTCATGGGGACCTGGCCCGCAACCCAGGCATGTGCCCTGACTGGGAATCGAACCAGGACCCTCTGGTTCCCAGCCCAAGCTCAATCCACTGAGCTACACCAGCCAGGGCTTGCTTTTCATATTTTAAATGGCTTCTGACCGAGTAAAACAAAAAGCATGTTTTGAAGACAAGAAGTCTTGAAAGTCCTTCACTTGGCAGTTAAAGTTCCCCCTCTTTTCAGAGAGTCCTTTCATACTTCACCTGACAGTGGCTGTTTAAACTTTGGGTGACTGTCTCCAGCGACAAAAGTTTTCTACCTTTCGAATTGCCTCTGCCTCTGTGACAGCTTTCATTGTCAGGAAATTATCTGTGGAGACAAACCCACCTCCTCAGGGTCCTGTTTCTGTCTTCTGTAGCACCTACCCTCAGTGGGCAAAGGGGCCAAAAACTGGTTCATGTGGGATGAAAACCTTAACTCTTTTTCTCTATAATGTGTAAGTATTCGTATGTATATACATATCATGTAATATATTTACTATATTTGTGTGCATTATATATGAATAAACGTAGACAGTAGTGTCTGTGATGTAAAAATTTCACAGTGGAAGGTGAATATGAAAACAGTGTCTAAAAAAGTTCAGGGGGAATTGAATTAACACTGTTCTGGAACAGTAGTGAATGGGCTACTCCTCCAGTAAATCAGCACACCTATTGAACTTGACAGCTCTCTCTCCTGTCTCCCTTACATCGTTTCATCTCTAGGCTAAATAGAACAGCACTGCCCTGTCCAGCTTCCCAAATACATGTTTATTTTCACTACATCTTAATGTAAGATAAATCTGGGAGAAACAGTGTATGCAGTTTATCGGATCCACTCAAAATTCCAAAATAGTTTGTCTGTGTTTTGTTTGTCATGTTACAGATTTTCTGGTCGGACTCTGGAGAGCTAGTCTGTATTGCCACTGAGGAGTCATTTTTCATCCTTAAGTATCTGTCAGAAAAAGTCTTGGCTGCGCAGGAAACACATGAAGGAGTTACTGAAGACGGCATTGAAGATGCATTCGAGGTAATCCCATCAGCACAACTTTAGCTTTGTTTTTAAGTGATTTCAGTTCTGATAACAGAACTTCACTCATTTTAACATTTTGGTATAAATTAGATTTGGGGAAACTAAACATTTAAAGAGTTATGGTAAAATGCAAAAATTAAAATCTTGGTTCAAAGATCAGGGTCTGAAAATATTTATGTTTAAAAGAAATTTGTGCTTTGATTTTAGGAAATCCTTAGATTAACTTTGGTATCTTTCATTAAGGAAATCAGAAGGTATTTTGGTCTTAAAATAATTTGGCAGAGTGATTTAAATGAGCTTTCAAATGGTAAAGATAATCATTCATTGTGGAGATGTCTTGGAAGATTGTATGAAATACTTATGCTAATTTCATGTGTGTTAGGAGTTTAGATCACAGTTTTGGCACAACAGTGAGATTTTACGTGACAAATATGCAGGATTCTGTTCTTAAAGGAAGAAAGAAGGTAGAAATTCTGAGGATAGATTTTTTTTTCTTGAAACAGGATTTTGCTTTGTGTTCCCTACTCTGCCTTATCACCCTTAATTATACTCAGTATTTTGTTATTGACAGGATTTCTAATGCTGAATAAGGTAATAATACACTTTCTTTTCTTCTTGTAGGTTCTTGGTGAGATTCAGGAAATTGTGAAAACAGGGTTGTGGGTAGGCGATTGCTTCATTTACACGAGTTCTGTGAACAGATTAAATTATTATGTCGGAGGAGAAATTGTCACCATCGCCCACTTGGACAGGTAGTATCATTTTGCTTTTGTCTTAAGCACCCTAAATTTAAAAGTATGCTTTTAAACAGAACCTATTGCTGACTTGTAGGAATGATAGGCCTGATTTTTCATTGTTATAATTTTAGTAGGTTGGCAGTTGGTAATCCAAATTACATCAATCTAATGGCAAGATTTTGAGCAGGAGGGGAGTGTGGTGGTGTGGGGGGGCGTGTACTGTTAGGGCTTCTGAATGAGCGTCGGTCTCTTACACAGAACCATGTATCTCCTGGGCTACATTCCTAAGGACAACAGGCTTTACTTGGGGGACAAGGAGCTGAACATCGTCAGCTACTCCCTGCTGGTGTCCGTGCTGGAGTACCAGACGGCTGTCATGCGGCGGGACTTCGGCATGGCCGACCGGGTCCTTCCCACCATTCCCAAAGAGCAGAGGACCAGGGTCGCACACTTTTTGGAAAAGCAGGTAAGAGCGTTTTGGGGTTTTTTTTGTTTAGTTTATTTTTCTGTTTCTTAAAACCAGCAATTCAAAAGGATGTTAATATGAATTTGAAAGACGTTATTTCTTAATTGCCACTGGTTTCCTGCAGCAGTGTTCCCTGTAACTTTAAGTCACTTGTACTCTTCCTTCTCCTTTCTCAGTGTACGTGGCACGCCCTGTGAATGTCGGGGTGATTCGCAGGCTTCCCTTCCTGTGGACTTCTTTTCTGTTCTGTTAATATTTTCATTTCTGTGATGCAACTTTCTCTCCTAGCTGGCTTTATTTATTTTTTTAATGGTAAAATATACACAACATAAAATTTACCATGCGTGATACACCTTTTTCTTAATGTGGTGTTTTTATATCAGAGTTACATGTGCATAGTTTTACAAGGCTTAAGAAAAAAAACAGCCCTCCCTTCCCTCATTCCTGCTGTCTAAGAGGTCCTCACTTTTAATTTTTTCACTGACTCTCTTTGTATTTATTTCCAGATTCTGAGTAACATGCTTATATTGATGTTTCTCAGCTTTAGGCATTTCTTATGACTTCCCGGCTGATAGAAGATGAGGATTTACTTTACTCCCCCCACCCACTTCCGCCACAGACATGCCATTGCTATTTTCCTATTCCTTATCCTTCCAATATAGTTATGTCGTGTTCCTGATTAGATCCGTGTTCGATGTTTACATTATTGTGGCCGTGTAAACACTGTGCATGGCTAAGCCATGTGTACAGTAGTGCTTTCCTTTCCTGCAGTTTGTTTTCCCTGAAATTAATAATTGTCTTTCTCTTTATACGTTGCTTATTTTTTTTAAGTGTACTTATAGTTATTATCCCTCCTCTGCTGGTTCTTCAGATTTCCTTAAAATCTCTTTCCAGTATGTTTAGTCTGCTTCAGTCTGAACTGGTTTTTCTGCTCTCATCATGGAAACCCCCCCATAGCATCATGTTGGGCCTCCCTGTTGCCGCTCTCTAGAGTTGGAGCTGTTGTTTCCTGTATTCGCTATTATCTTTTTTCCTGGCTTACTTCCTAATTCTGCTGTAGCATATCCGGCAGTCGTTTTCTGAGAAAGGGCTTATTAAGGTAAATAAATTTTTTGTGACCTTCACTACCTGAAAGTGCCATTGATCTGCCCTAAAACACAATTGACCATTTAACTAGATACAGACTTCCAGGTTGTTAATTTTCTCTCCGAGTTTTAGAAACTGTTCTGTTGCCACCTAGCTTCTAGTTATTATTGAAGTACAAAGCCATTTCTATTCCTGATTCTTGATACCTGACCTGTTTTTTCTTTTGGGAAGATTTTTTGGATCTTGTCCCTATTGTTCTGCGATATCCTGATGGTGGGTGTCAGTTATAATTCATTCTGCTGGGTATCAGATGAACTCTTTTCATTGGAAACTCACATCCTTCATTTTTGAGTTTTAAACATCGTTTTTTCTGATGCTTTCCTTCCTTTGTTTTCTGCAGTCTCTCTTTGGAATTGTTATTCAAACGTTGGACCGCCTGTATGCATTTTCTCATTGTTATTCTTGGACTTTTAAAATCTTGTTTATGGGTAAAGTTTTTCTTCTTTCTTTGAGGATGTGAGTGATAGTTTTTTGTTGTTTTGAAGTTTTCCCTCTACGTGGTAGGCTTCTGTCAGGCTACTGCTGTTGGTTCATTCTGATCTCTGTTTTTCCTGTTAGAGATTCTTGTCAGGTTTCTGAGGAACCTTGGGCTCTCACTGAAGAGTGGAGATCTGAGACGCAGACCAAAAGGCCTGAGTTTGGCTGGGTTGTTGGGTATGAACTTACAATTTGTGATGTTGTTGGGCCACTTGATGGTGGAACCTCAATGTCAGGATCGTCATCTAATGAATTTAATTAATGACTCTGTTTATTCATTTAATGAGCACTTAACATTGTTCCAGGCACTGTTCCAGCTAACATATAGCCCTCATTGGCATTTTAATATTTTTAAGTCATACCCCTTGGGCTGGTTAGTTTATAGAGAAGCTCCCCAATCACCACTGTTCTGGGGGCTAAGTAGAAAATAGCTTAAAATACACACAACAGAATTTAGTATTTAGTAGTAGTATTTAGTATTTAGTCTCAAAATTTAGTATTTCATTTAGTCTCAACATCCATTTTCACAATCTCCTGTTTTCCTTTTGATACTCAGGACTCTTTCCTCAAAGTGTACAGGGTCCCTCAGACCTGAGACCATCTCCAAAGAATAAGCCTCGTGTTTTGTGTGTGTGTCCAGGGGTGTGAAGGAGGGGTGTGGGGACCTGTGTTATCTGACTGCTTCTTACGTAGACTTTCAGGCAGTTCTGTTCGTGTTCACGCTGTCCTTCAGGAGACACCTTTGGGGGTTCTGAGGTGTGAATCAGGTGTTTCTATGCTCTCTTCACTCCTGATGTAGGATTAATTTTCTCTTCTGTTTTAACTGATTTTTATACCCTGCGCCAGATTTCCAGTTTCCAGAATTTTGCTACTAATATCTCCTCTGCTTTTTTGTGTGTCGTTGCAAGTTTATGCCTTTAAAGAAGAATCCCTTTAGTGTCCTTTCAGGGGGGATGTGGAGGAAAACAAAACTGTGCAGTCAGTACCTCAGTATTCGCCGGCCTCAGAACTTGTCGAACCCTGTACTCATTGCCTTTTGATGAGAAAAAAAAATGTTTCAGCCCAGGGCACTTGCTTGGGACTCATCACACTTACCAGAACTTGTAGGAGTTAGTTTCGGTACTTGTCGGTTTTGGCACTAGTACTGAGTCCTGGGACGAATTAATGACGAGTGCCGAGGCACCACTGTGTTTAGTCCACCTGATTTCACCTGCTCTGTCATTGCCTGTGTCTGACTAGTCCCATAGATCTTCATCCCCCACTCTGGGATTTTGTATTGTCTACCTCAGTGCTAGGGAGGAAAAGGAGTGTGCAGGTTATATAGAACGCCTTGTTTACATTGCACTCGTGGGCAGTGAGGAAGGGGCAGCTTGTATAGTTTAGGAAATTAAACATTTTAAACGCGATGATACAGTCATCCTGAAGATCCTGCTAAACAACTGGGAGAGCTGTCCAGCCCCTCCGTTCTGACCATCCTGGTGAAGTCTGAGCTGTTTGCATAACACACCACTTCCCTAGAGTTGGAGACCTTGCCCATAGGGTAGACCTCACCAGTACGGTTTGTCTTGGGAGAGAAGCTAATTTAGAAATTACAGTAGTTTTTTTTAAACACCCGTTCCTGATGACTGGAGTGGAGCATGGGAAGGAATATTTGCTGATGAATAAACTGAACATGAGACCAGCATTCGGCATAGGGAACAACGCCCAGTCAGAGTTAGGGCCTGAAAGCAGATGTTTGCTGAGTGACCTACAGATGACAGAAAAGTGGAACATTTTACATTTGACTTCCTTTGCTCTGAGGCACTAGACTAGATGATCTAAGACCCTGCTTCGTGAGTAAATTACCAACAGCCTTCTTTTTGAAATGACTCTCGTTTAGTCAACTTTCTAAAATCCTTTTCTTTCTCACATTTTTATTTTTTACATTTCTGATTTACTAGTTGTTTTACTTGAGTGTATCCATCATTGTTCAGCTTCCACTGCTTAGAGAATAGTAGGCATTGTGTGACTGAAGTTTCTCTGCTGAGGTCTTATCAGTGAATTTAATGATCCCTTAATTTTTCTCCATCTTCTCATGAGTATTTTATCTGTTACTTTTGTTTGATTCAAGTAATGCGGTTTCTATGTCAGCAGGGTAGCTATTAGTTTGAAAGGGAAATGGATGATTTGCTGAATGCTTGTGTATACACTGTGTTTATATACAGACTACACACACACTTTTGTATACATAAATACACACACACTTCTTTAAATTTGTTTAGGGCTTCAAGCAGCAAGCTCTTACAGTATCCACAGATCCTGAGCATCGCTTTGAACTTGCTCTTCAGCTTGGAGAACTTGAAACTGCATACCAATTAGCTGTGGAAGCAGAGGTATGTACTCCTAACTGATAGAAAGGTCAATATGTGCTTCGTTTTATTTAATATAAATTGTTATTAAAGTTTCCTGAAATGTAAATTAGACTCCTTTTGGTGAGGTTATTGCTTTTCTTTGGTCTTGTTAAAACATGCATTATGTTAATGTTTGCATAAATTACATGGATCATATGGGAGGTATTAGCATTCTAATTTGTTTAAGAAAGAGTGTTTTCAAATCTTATAGGACAGGGGTGTCAAACTCATTTTCAACGGGGGCCACATCAACCTCGCGGTTGCCTTCAAAGGGCTGAATGTAATTTCAGCTCCTTAAAGTTTAGTAGTTACATCTATACAGTCCTGAAATTATTTCGGTCCTTTGAAGGCAGTCGAGGCTGATGTGGCCCCCGGTGAAAATGAGTTTGACACCCCTGTTATAGGAGTGCTGTCTGGGAAGAAAAGGAATGATGTGAGATAGTAGGTAAACTAGTCTGGGAACTCTTTTTAAAAAAAGCAGATGTAGCAGTAATTTGCCAGTATCCAAACCTACTGAGAAAGATTGGTTTTCAAGAAGGGTTCTGACGTTTTGATAGTTGAGGGACACTTTTATGGATCTTCGTATATTGAGGGATCCCAGTTGTGGTTTAAGTCTAGCATGTACTGGTAAGTTATTTTCAGATGTGCAAACTAAATTTTAGCTATGTTAAGCTCATCCAAATGTGCTGCATTTGAATTCTGAAAAGCTACAAATGACAGATATTAATTGTTAAATATTTCAGGACACAAGAAACAATTTTCTAATCTTTCAAAAAATGGTATTAAATCACTTATTAAAATGATGGCAATCTAATTACCTTAAAACTTCTATAGATGGTTTTTTGACTGTAATTATAAAATAAAAATACAATGGATTGATGACTATTCCTGTATCATTAAAATTGATTTGTCTGATTTAATTTTGAATGTGAGTAACTTCCATTTCTTCATTATACATTTTGTCATTCCATTTTATTTTGATTGATAGAACCAAGTTAACATGCACAGCTGAGTATACAGGGTCTGGCACAAATAATGCCCCTTTTTAATGTTTATTTTAAAGATTTTATTTTTAGATAGGAGGAGGGGGAGGAGGGAGAGGAGAGGGAGGGAAACATCAGTGTG
Source organism: Micronycteris hirsuta (assembly GCA_004026765.1). Classification (NCBI taxonomy): domain Eukaryota; kingdom Metazoa; phylum Chordata; class Mammalia; order Chiroptera; family Phyllostomidae; genus Micronycteris; species Micronycteris hirsuta. Next base: position 832 of record PVJI01022302.1, on the reverse strand, counting down.
TGGGTGCATTTGTGCGCCCCCTACTGGCCACCTGGCCCACAATCCAACTTATGTGCCCTGACTGGGAATCGAATCAGTGACCCTTTGATTCACAGGCTGGCGCTCCATCCACTGAGCCACATCAGCCAGGGTTTACCCTTTTTTTATTACAAAGTCTTTTATTACAAAATCATAAGCATGTAATTCTGTAACATAACAATAACACTCAAGCACACCATATGGCATTTTAGGTGAAATGTTCGAATTAAAACTATAAAGTATTACCCTCATTTATTTTACCCTACCAACCACTCAAGCAGGCCTTACTTCTGTCTGTGTATGTGTGTGTGTGCATATATGAAATCTCCCATCGTCAACACAGTATTGCTCAGGATAATAATGTTGATATTGAAACTTCAGATGTTTATTTCCAAAGATATTTTAACTTGGACACTTTCTTACAGTCGGAACAGAAGTGGAAACAACTTGCTGAGCTTGCCATTAGTAAGTGTCAGTTTGGCCTAGCCCAAGAGTGCCTGCACCACGCCCAGGACTATGGGGGTCTGTTGCTGTTGGCCACCGCCTCTGGAAATGCTAGTATGGTGAACAAGCTAGCAGAGGGTGCAGAGAGAGATGGCAAGAATAATGTGGCATTCATGAGCTACTTCTTACAGGGCAAGTAAGTATTAACCCAAGGTGTGAAAGAGGTGGGCACAGTAATTAAAAGCACTCTTGGCATTGACTTTGAGGGTGGTTTTTGGAGAGGATTGTGAAGAATAAACCCTACACAGAGATCTGGTGCCTGGCCGAATGGTGTAGCTAATGGGGAGCAGTCAAGACAGTGCTCCATCAG